>JAXQQM020086435.1:0-284736 GCA_034641835.2 Pinus albicaulis | reverse complement strand
TAGGTATTCAGGGACATCATGGCAGAATCAACCACCTTTTTTTCCACCTCAAGCATTTTTTATGCCACCATGGCGCAATCAGTCAAATCCAAATAATAATAATTGGCCTTACCTGCCACCATTCTGGAAAAACAACCCTTATTCCTCCCAATGGTCCCCTTCCACCTCACAAAATCAGAACTGGCAATCAAATTGGCAAATATCTATGAACCAGCCTATGGGGACAGTTCCTTTTCCGCAACCAACTTTACTAGCACCTTTCATGTTGCAGAAAAATCCTCAATATAATATATGACCGCAACTTCCATCTCAACCCAACCCAAATCCTAACAACATACCAGTGCATTCAATACAAATCATTGAGGGTCTGGACCCTGAGGATGAGTTGAAAGAATGTAATGAACTTAAGTTGAGATCTGGATGTAAAATCACTCTAGATAAGGCTAAATATTTGCAACCTGAAGAACAACACAAAAATAAGCCTTTGACTATAGATGATCAACAAATAAAACAAGGGGAAGATATAGTCAAACAAAAAAATCCTCAACAAGTCATAAACACTTCCCCCCCATTCCTAGAAATATCGTTGATACCACGCCCGATTGAATATCCTGAATTTTATCTTCTGGGTGAACTTAAGAACATTTTTTTCCCCTCCTCCAGGCTATCCAAGATATTCCAATATATGCTTAAACTATTAAAGAATTGTGCATAAATAAGTCTGTGAGGAAAACAAAAAACAATCCCTACTGTCCATGTTGTTGGGACTTTGTCTGATTTATTACTAGGCAAAGAGAATCTTGTAAAATATGAGGATCCTGGAAACCCCATTGTCACAGTCCAAATAAATGGCCATTCTTTTCCCAATTCTTTATTTGACTTAGGGGAAGCCATCAATATTCTCACAACTACAACTTGCAACATTCTTGGCATCACAACCTTGGAACCAACAACTACCTTACTGGAACTAGCTGACCGCTCAGTCATTAGACCAGAAGGAACATTACAAGATATGATGGTCTCTGTAGACACTTGGGAACACCCAGCGTCTTTCTTGATTATTATTCCTAGGAACCAGCTAGATGGACATTCCTTAATATTAGGAAGGCCTTGGCTAGTAACTATTGATGCTTATATCAGCTGCCAAATAGGAAGTATGACTATAACCGGGGGGAATGATGTGAAAAATTTAGCTTTATACCCTCCTGCTCAGGACTATTATGAAAACTAGGAACCAACCTGCAGCATACTTAACATAAAATATTCGATCACCATTGACTGTGGTAGATTCCCTTGAATTCAAAAACCAAACTGAAGACAATGTCATTAATACTTTTATCAATCACCCTACCACAGTATCAAGTTCAAAATGCCACATGATTAAAGCAGACCTTGACAATAAAATCGAAGAAGATCCCCTGAGAGATATCAATGACCAAAAAATACCAACAACCACTGTTTATAATAGAAAAACTATCAAAATTGAGCCAGGGAAGATCCTGAACATTAACAGTAATCTGAGTGATGACCAGCAACAAAAACTTATTCAAGTCCTTAAGAAAAATAAAGGGGCTTTCGCTTGTGATTACTCAGATATGAAATGGATTGACCCTCAACTATGCATGCATCACATCTACACTGAAAAGGATGCAAAAACCATTTGAAAACCTCAACGTAGATTAAAACCTCACCTAAAAGATATTATTAAAGAAAAACTTCAAAAACTATTAGATGTGAATTTTATCTATCCTATATCTGACAGTAAGTGGGTTTCTCCATTAGTTTTGGTTCCCAAAAAGAATGGGAAATGGTGAATATGCATTGACTATAGAGAAATCAACCAGGCAACGAAAAAATACCATTTTCCCCTTCCATTTATTGATCAGGTCGTAGATACACAGGCAGGGAAGAAATTTTTTTCTTTCCTAGATGGCTTCAGTGGCTACAACCAGATTTAGATTGCCCCTGAAGACCAGGATAAGACTACCTTTACCTATCCATGGGGAACATTCACTTACAAGGTATTACCTTTTTGATTGTGTAATGCACCTGCCACAATCCAAAGAGCCATACTCAGTATTTTTGGAGACTTGATAAATGAAGGATTGGAAGTATACATGGATGATTTCACACCCTATGGAGATGAGTTTGAGCAAGCATTACAAAAATTGGAAAAGGTTCTAGAATGGTGTATTGCTATCAGTCTATGTTTAAGTCATGAAAAGTGCCATATGATGATGACAGAAAGCCTGATCTTGGGTCATTACATTTCAGCAGCTGGAATTGAGGTAGATCCGGCAAAAATATAGGTAATTATCTTACTAGCTACTCCCTGCACTCAAACAGAGGTATGTAGTTTTCTGGGATTCGTTGGATATTATCGTAGATTTATCAATATTTTTTCACAGATTGCTGCACCATTATACGCCTTAACAGGAACCAGTGATTTCAAATGGACTGACAAATGTGACACTACCTTTACAGATTTAAAATGGCTAGTATCAACAACACCAGTATTACGAGGCCTGAACTGGGATATACCATTCCAGATTTCATCAGATGCATCAGAAATAGTCATTGGAGAAGTTCTTGGCCAAGAAGAAGACAAGAAACCCTATGCTATATATTACATTAGCAAAAACTTAGCCCCTGCTGAATTGAATTAAACAGTAATAGAGAAGGAGTTTTTAGCTGTTATTTATGCTATTGACAAATTCAGACACTATATAACTCGATAACCTGTAATTTTGTATACGGATCACTCTGTTATCAAATACTTAGCTAATAAACCCATTACGAATGGAAGAGTGACATGTTGGTTGCTACTTTTGCAGGAATTTGATATAACAATAAGGGATCAACCAGGGAAGGAAAACCTTGTGGCAGATTTCCTCTCCCGAGTGCTAAGAACAAATGATGCAATAGCAGTAGAGGATCAATTTCCAGATGAACACCTGTTCACTGTAACCGTGAAAACGCCATGGTACGCAGATGTGGTGAATTATTTAGTAGTGGGAAAACTACCTAAACATCTGACACCCAGAGAAAGGAAATCGATAGTATAGTGTAGCACTCGGTTCCCCTGGATTGGACGATACCTTTTTCACACAAGGGCCGATATGCACATCCGCAGGTGTATCAGGGAAGACAAAATTTATAATATATTAAAAGCCTCCCATGATGGACCTTGCGGTGGACATTTTGCAGACCACAGAACTAGACATAAAATTTTACAAATGGGCTACTATTGGCCCATGATTTTTAAGAATGCTAAGAAATTTGTTCAGGCCTGCAATAGTTGTCAAAGGATGGGCCACCCTGGCCAATCTTATGAGATGCCCCTGCATCCACAACTAGTCATAGAACCTTTTGAGCGTTGGGAATTAGATTTTGTTGGGCCAATCAACCCATAATCCAACCAGAAATCATATATATTGGTTGCAACGGAATATGTAACTAAGTGGGTAGAAGAAGTAGCATTACCAAGAGCCACAAAAGAAACTGTGGTAAACTTTCTTTTCAAAATTTTTGTACGATATGGGTTACCCAGAGAGGTAATCATTGATGGAGGGCCACAATTTGTAGGCCACAAGATCACTGCTACACTAAAAAATCATCATGTTATTCACATAATTACCTCTCCATACCACCCGCAACTGAATGGGCAGGTAGAAAGCACCAACAAAGTGATTGAAGCTATTCTCACGAAGACAGTCTCATCGCATAGACGAGACTAGGCTACTCGACTACCAGAAGCCTTGTGGGCATATCGTACAACTTGGAGGAATACTATTGGATACTCCCCATATTAGCTGGTATTTGGTAAGGAACTTATTTTTCCCATAGAGTTTGAGATACAAACACTAAGGACAACCCAGGAAGTGGGACTGGATTTAACTGAAGCCCAGATTAAGATTACAACAAATAAATGAATTAGATGAAATTCAACTTTTTGCTCTGCAGCATACTACACTTACTCAACAACAAAGAGCCAAATGGCATGATTCTCTGATCAAGAAAAAGACATTTCATGAGGGCGACTGGGCACTTCTCTACAATTCCAGGTTTCAAGACTTCCCTGGTAAATTGCAGACTAGGTGGTTAGGTCCCTATGAAATAAAGGAAGTACATGACAATGGCACTCTTACGTTGGCCACCATTGATGGGTCTGATTGTTCCTTTAAAGAAAATGGGAATTAGGTGCGCCTCTACAAAAGACCACTCACAAGAGAATATTTTGTCAACAGATACGCATGGAATCCACCATGCAAATTTTAGTTGTAGAAGATAATCCTTTAGTAGCTTCATCTTTGTAAAAATTCATTTCTTTTTATAAAAAAAAATGTAAATAGGATTGATGATTCAATTTTTTTTTTCTCTCTACCTATTTTGCTGTTCCATATTCATAACAACACTTTTTGGTTTTGATGTTCCATCTTCGGAACATCACTTTTTGATTTTGCTGTTCCATCTTCGGAATAACACTTTTTGATTTTTCTGTTCCATATTCGGAACAACACTTTTTGGTTTTGTTGTTCCATCTTCGGAACAACACTTTTTGGTTTTGTTGTTCCATCTTTGGAACAAAACTTTTTGATTTTTCTGTTCCATCTTTGGAACAACACTTTTTGGTTTTGATGTTCCATCTTCGGAACATCACTTTTTGGTTTTGTTGTTCCATCTTCGGAACAACACTTTTTTGTTTTTCTATTCCATCTTTGGAACAACACTTTTTGGTTTTGTTGTTCCACCTTCGGAACAACACTTTTTGATTTTGCTGTTCCATCTTTGGAACAACACTCTCTTTTGCTTTTTCTATTCCAATGTTGGAACAACACTTTTGTTTCTTATACAATTTTTGTGTGTTCTGAATAGCACCTTTTTTATATATTTCTCAAACACCTATTTCCTCTCATGGACTTATTCCTAGCTCATTTCAGCCTTATTTCTTTGATTTCTTTTATGGCCTGAAGTATAGTACCTTCATGCCAATAAGAATTATGGATTTTATTAAAGCAGGTGAATATTTTTAATGTTATGATCTTTGACAAAGACAACTTCTTGATGATAGACTTAAAACAATTGAAAGGGACACAATTATTTATATTTCACTTTACTGTACTAATTTCTATTGTATATGATATTGATTGATCATCTTTACCATGTTGGTTCTACTCTCCCTGGTTATATTTCTCTCTATCTATTATCAATGGGATTATGGGTATAATTTTTCTTATTATTGATATGCTTCAACTTCTTACACCATCCCTACTTTTAAGGAGTACTGAGCCTCCCTCTATTTATCATAAAAATATGTAATGACAATTAAATTTTATCTACAGATAGAGGATAGGGGGTCTCATTAAGAGCCAACCTACCATGTTCATAAGGATGTAGCAATGTGACATTCCCACTATGGCCACCACACCAGGGTTATGATCCATTGGATGGATAAAACATCCTTGGAATAGGAGGTCTCATCACGAGTTAGCCTGCTCACTTTTGCTACTTCCCAGTGTATGGAAATATGGTTATCTGGTTACCACACCATCACACTGGTCTCTTCTGTAGAAAAAACAATGAAAATTTTCAATTATAAATTGGGGATCCTGGATCACATGGGTTAAAAAGAAACTATGTCGAGGCTATGGATGCCTACTGGCAGCAAAAACTCTGCTTATGGTATTGAAGTTCTATTTCCTTAATCAATAATTCTTATAATACCCTCTTCCCATTTATCTTTTTATCCGAAAGATTATTTCCTCTAAACGCTTCCCTACTTTGGAACTTTATGCATGTGTTCATGTGTTTTTACTCAATCATATCATGTACAACTAGATTATCATCGGCAAAGTGTCCTTTTGTACATATTTTTGTCCTCTTTCCTTATCACATAACTTATCATCAATCAAAGCGTCTTGTCTCTTGTCATTTACTATGATTATACACCGCGCTTTCACTCTATCCATCTCTCTTATTGTCCCGTCATTTATTTACGTACTCTGTTCCATTTACTATTGTACCCTTCATCTTTATATCTTGTTGTTGGAACAACCATTCCATTTCTATTTGGTCGTAGGCGACCTCTCATTTCAAAGGGGGGAGAGAACTTCCATTATACGAGGCATGCGTTGTCATTATTTCATTGACTGATAAGATATTCCATGATCAGGTTGCATGAGGAAATTTAATAACACAATTAATATCAACTACACTTAGCTGTTACGACAACTTGTTGTTCTATCGCTCTAAATGTTGCTGTGTTTTTCAATATTACTGTGTTTTTCAGTAGTGCCATGTTTTTAGTATTGCTGCATTTTTTCCATTACACTCATATTTTGCAATAGTAGGAAGAATTAAAGCATTATGGGTGGTAAGGAAGTGTGCCGCGAACCTTTAGTGTTAGAGGTCTCCGACAGAGCTAGGGAAATTCTGATCCGTGTAGGGTGGATATCCTATCTCACAATATTTCAACCCTCGAATGAGGAAATTGCCATTGAATTTCTACAACATCTTCAGAATGGGGAATCCATGGTGAAATGTAGAAGAATTATAGTCACAGACTCTATAATAGCTGAAGTATCTGGGATGCCGACAGAAGGAACTATATGGTCACAAAAACATGTATTACTGCAAGACGCGGTGGAAACTTTCAAAGACGAAGGTGAGCAAGTAGTCAGGAAAGGCAAAGGCATCCAACCATCTTCTCTAGAAAAACCATGGAGAGAATTATCAAGCATTATCCAAAGATAAATTACCTTTGATGGATTCCAAGATGTGGTAAGACCACGACAACTTAAACTATTAGTTGTCTTGAAACAAAAACTCATTGTTAAACTGCCATCTCTTTTGAATTTTTTACTGCATGATACTGCCGTTAGAATAAGATGGGCTAGACACCCTGAAGCTGTAATAAGTCACCATGGATTGATTAGATTAATCATTAGTCATAGCCTAGTTCAATACAACTTAACTTGGGATGGTATCATGATGGCCCTAGAGAGCATGCAAAACCCTGTAATCCAACATCCCGAAATTGTGGAGACAAGCCAGTAGAACCCTGTTTCGAAAAGAAAAAAGATTGCATGTTCAAAGGTTGAACCCCATAAATTCAAGAAGTCTGTAAGAATTTAAATAGCCCAAAGGATGTCTGCAAATCTTTGGGATGAAAGCAACCAACCTGCAGAGGCAGCTAGTCTAGTTAGGATAGGAGACTCTGAATCCAAAAAAGAGGCACCATGTTTAGAAGAAGAACCCGAAGAAGAGCCCGAAGAAGAGGCCAAATCAGAATTAGAACCTAAAGAAGAGGCACCTGGTTCAAAAGAAGAGCCCGAAGAAGAGGCCAATTCAGAACAAGAATAGAATTATAATAATGAACTAGAAAGTGAAGCAGGATCGGATGATCCTTTGGAAGTTTTCGAGACAGGGATAGCTGAGGTACTGGAAAATATTAATGTATATACGAAACCTATAGGACCACTTAGTCCCAGCATAATGGAAACACAAGTCCCAGATAATTCCAGGCATATAGAAACACAAGAGGCTGTGGACACAGAAACTGTTCAGGAAACCGATATCCAGTCTGGTGACACGATTCTGTTGGAACACAGTCATGAGGACCAGCAACAGTCTGCAGACACAGAAGTTAGTAACAATTTGGACAATCAGTCAGGCGATATGGTTCTTTTGGCACACAACCCTGATGACCAACAAGCAGCTCTAGAAACCATTGATAAACCTGTTAGTGGAACATACGCTCCTCGAAAGAGCCAAGTAGCTGGAGCAAAACGTAAGAAGTTGCAACAAAAATAATAGAAGCTCCAAAATACAGTCAAAAGGCTACGACGAGAATTTAAAAAATGTAAAACTAAAAACACCACTCCTGAGGTAACTTCTGTAGCTACACAAAAAAGAATATGCGAGAATGAATCGCTAGAAATTCAAACCGAACTCACTCCCACTCAAACAATAGCCACCCAGGTTAATTTGCATAAAAAATTGGTAAATGTGACTATTCAAATGGAGGGTTGGTCCTCCCACAATAAGAAAATAAAAACTGAAGAGGTATTCTCTCACAGCATTGACACTCAGACAGAAGGGCAATCCAAGGAATTCTTGTCAAGGAATGACCCTATTATTTTAAAACTTCAAGAAGAACTAACGCAAGCCCAGCTTGCTTTAAAACAACATCAACAACAAACAGTCTCCCTGCAACAATACCAGAAGTTACAAAACAAATTGGGGGAATTAGCCCTAGAAGAGTATGAGGCTTTTGATAAGGCTAGATAGGAAGAAGAAAAAATGAAGAGGATGAAAACTAAGCTGAACAACATCAGGAATCAGTTGGACACCATTTGTTCATTATATTCGAATATCTTGACCTATTGATCTCCTGCTACAAACTATGCCTTGTTCTTTTTAGAACGATATTTATTGTTAAAAATCAAAGTTGTTAGAGCTGGCAAGCCAGTTGAGATGAAGACAATGGATGATTTTATAAATTGTTGTAAGACACATGGAGTAAAGTTCCAATGGCTTCTTTGTGAATTTTACTTGCATAATTTTATATTAGATAAAGAAGTGGATGTGAATCCTAGCCCTTTTATTGGAGATATTCAATTTCAGGCGTTTCTCTCTTTCGCAGTCAACCAACTCAAGTGGTTGAAGGCTTATAATTCTTTCCAAAGATAGGAACACAACTTAGATCATTTGGTAAGAAGTGAACCTAAACGCCCTCTGCAATTGTTTACTAAGCATAAAATATTGATGACATAAGAAGGCATGCTTAAAATTCTAGGGCCCATACATAAGGAAATTTTGATGGAAGGAACAACATATTTCCTCTCTATTCAGGAAAGATCCCTAGTTGCATCCAAAATGAGATTGATGGTTTCAAACAACAGTGTTAAGGAAAGAGAACCATTTAATTATGGAAATTTCAAAGCTGTTGTGAGACGGTTAGTCCCATACAACAATCTTCTCTTAAGAGAAGGGCCCTATTGGGTGGGATGTCGCTTTAGAAGCCCCATTATTTGGTATCCTCCTGACTATGAGTTACCTGAAGGAAAAGAAGCGGCAACCTTTGCAAACCTAGCACGACATCATGGTCTCAGACCTATTATGGTAGGTATTCTCCAGCCTACTCTTTAACTTCTTTGCATAGGAATTGTTGTAGACAATTTTGTCACTCCTAGAGATAGCCTAGAGTTTCCATAGACCAGTGCCTAGGACATATTATCATAGCAAGGGAGCATGAAATATAGCTTGGGTGTCAATCCAAATGCTCTCCTGTTATCTCTTGTTAAACAAGGAAATTAGTTTAAATGGAACCAAACTCTCTCAGAAGCTGATACAAAGATAAGAATAATGTAGGAACAGCATGCAAAACTCCAATACAAACGCATCAGACAGTTAAGAGACAGCTTACTGCAAAGAGGGCTAATTCAAATAATATGCCACAGAAATCAAATATCAGAAAGTGGATGCAGTGAAGAAACATGAAGAAGATACTAGTTAGCATGAGGCTGATACCCAGATACACAACAAAACCACATACGAGCTTATCCAACTAAGAATCCATACATGACAATGGCGTTTTAAAAGCACCCTCCTCAAGTAACTAATATAGCAGAAAATATGGATGAAATGAACATGGAACAGTATATCATGACTAGGCCTATTTAAAGTGCTTGACCAATCCAAGTATGGGCACCAACTAGGATGAATCCTTACTTAAGACCAGTGAGCCACTCACATTCTAGAACATGATACAAGAAGATAAATAGCATGAAATGAGATATTATATTAACACATAAGAAAATATTACATACTGTGGGATACCAAAGACCAGAATCCTCATTACAGTTATAACTCCTCCTCACTGAGACCCTACGGGCTCTGAGCCTTCATACAAAAGCTTTACAAGATGTATACAAGAACTTCTCATTGCCCAGTTTGCTCATAGAAATCTAGAACCTTTACAATGTCTTTCTTCTGGGTTTTTATAGAAGAAACAGAAAACTCTGGAGAACGAGGTAGGTGATGCACATTAAATTTTCCTAATTTGAACAAAATGGCGGAAACATTCGCGCCTATACTGCTGAGTAAATATGTTGTATTGTATGTACTCTGCTGTTGCTCTATGGAATAAATGCTGAGGATGAAAATATCCTCATAAACAAGACATAAAAATTAAAATATACAAGCACTCTGTACTTGGCTGAAAGAGAAAATTGTTGTAATAAGGCCTGGAGGATATTAGTGTTTATGCGTGGTGCTCTCAATCCCTTGAGCCCCGAGCTGAAATTTAAATTCTCAATGCTGGACACTGAACTCCTCAATCTTTTGATGATATTCTTTGTGGCATCATTAATGTTTTCATCTAACAGAACCTGCCCCTTTTGAATTACTTTGAGGGATTTGATAAATATAAATCTCACTTCATTAAATGAAAGTCTTGTCTGTATACCTCTCCAGATCTTTGTTCCACAGTTCTACGTCTACTGAATCGTCCTTTGGAGTGAATTTGACCTTTGTAATGGAGGCTGTAGATTATTATCATCCTTTCTTATTGAAAACCATGCAAAAATATATGAACATATTAAATGAGAACAGAATCAGGGGTGGTGGATGCGGCAATGACCATGGAGTGGTGATGTAGACGTGAACTTGGTCAAGTAACAGGTTGCAGCTGGGCCCTGACCATCCGTTTTCGAAGTAAGATCCACGGCTACAAATGTATTTAAAGGCGATGGGACGATGGCGGAACAGTTGAGAGCGATGAAAACAGTGAAGAGTGGCGGAAGAGAGAGTTATAATGTAAAGGCCCAAATATCTTCATTTGAGCGAATTACGAAGAAAATCAGGGAAAAACAATGAAACGGAGCGGCGGGCGTGGGGACCACCAGGTTAAATAAACTTTATAATAAGGTTGTATAATATAATACGCAGCACGAGAAGAATGTTATAGAAGGTGATGAGGTGGACGGGAATAACCGTACGAGGCGGGACCCACACGGCCATCGCAATATCGCAAAAAGGAGCGGGGGGAAAATGCATTAGGGGGCACTGAAATTGCGATTGCGCGAGCAGGCATAAAACCTTTGTATAAATAATACAAATGTCATTTTAGACTTTACAAAGGAGAAATGGGGTTTTGCAATGAACGAGTGGAGGATTAGTAAGGTGGGACCCAAGGGGCGCATCACAGATTCGCAAATGGAGAAAGCGCGATGGGGAGACAGTGGTGCAACAGGAAACTGCGCTCTACGCTTTGCGATGGAGGGATCACGCGACGCGCAAAATTGCGACTAGCGGAAGTGCGACGGGAGAATATGTGATCGGGCGGAAAAATGCAATGGCGCGATTGGACGATCGCATCGCAAATATTTTCGACGGATCAAACGGTCATAACCAATGAAAATGCGATCTTCGATGGATGCGATTAGCACCTTAAGAGTAGGCACTCGGTTTTAGGCTAGGGGCGCATGTGGGGAAGTGGTTGAGGCTTGTAGAAAAGGGGCTGGGGCTTTATACATTTTCACATATGAATTTTCAGCCTTTTAAAATGTGATCTGCGGATAGAAAATAACCCGATGTTCTTTGATAAGCGCCTATTGTTATTACTCTCGGCTCTAGCTTTTGGTATCGTGGAGGAAAGGAGCAGAGGCCTAGCAGAAGGGGCTAGGGTTTTCATTACTTCGGATATGAGCCCGTGATGATTTCTAATGTGTTTTAGGAGGCGGGAAAGGCAACAGTAGGCAAGAATGAATTTCTTAAGCTATGGTAGGGAATTTGAGAGGTTCCAGAGGGAGTTGAAGACCAAAATTTGAATGAGGGGCTGACATGCTACAACATCGGCTCCATCTGGGGATGGCACGTTCATTCCTGGACGTGTCGAGAACTTGCAGACCATCTGATCATGCTCTAGGTGAATTCTGCTGTTCAGCACCTCTTGTTTTCACTTCATAATTAATCAGCACACGCACATTATTAAAATAATGATGAAACAAAAAGAAAAATAATGTACAATATAATACACCAGGTTGTCTTTGCCTCCTGGGTCCCATAATTTGCTTTGCTGGTATCCATTAGTTGCATTATTCTTCAACTGTACCCTTCTATGTTTCCATATTTTGTTCTGCAACTTGCCTCCAGCTATGCTTTCACATTCTGTTCTTGTTTTTCCATTGCCAAACTTTCTCTGCTTTCTTGCTGCTATCTGTTGTTTCTGAGACACCTTCATCATCAGTCTTCTGATGCAGTCAATCTCTATGTCCAACCTTTCTTTTTTCTGGAAGTTACTTTTCCCACTGCTGTCTTCGATTTTTGTTGCTGCTACTGTCTCGAACATTACTATTGATGTTGCCTCTTTTGCTAAAATTGTGGGTGCTTCACAAACTTCCTGAATATCTCTCAGGATACCTCCTTCTGCAACATTCTTTTGTTCATCACCTACAAATTTAACTTTAAAAGGTAAATTACCTTTTAATTTTTTAACTGAAGTAGCATAATCGTTCATTCTTCCTTGTGTACTAGTAAGCATATTTAAATTCTGCAAACTAGTATCTACTCCTGCTCCTTTCACAACTTCAGGAATTTTCACTTCAGTGCCTGCAATTTCGTTCTCTTCTCTAAATTTTTTCAGCAAACAATTCAACCATTTGTCTACAAGAAGTTCATCAATATGCTGCATATTTGTTTCAGCATACTCTTCTTCTTCTTCCTTGACAATCTTCAGTAATTTTCCTTTACCCGCTTGATTGCTTCTGGCAATCAAATCAAGTTCTTCAGATTTTGGACTCCTATCTTCTATCAGAATGGAATTCTAATTTCCCATCACTGTAGTAGCTCCAAAATTCTGTCCTCTAGTCCTCTCTTTGTCTATCAGATACATCAGCTTCTTCTTGTCATTATCAGTAATAACAAGTTCCTTCACATGAGACAGGTTTGCCTCACCTTCCTTCTTCTGCGATAGTTCATCTGTATCCAAGACAACTCCAAAGGGTGGATTGTCTTCTGCAATACCTGTCAACACAGCCGAATTGTCAGTTTCGAAATCATGAGACCCAAAAGTCTTACTTGATGATTCAGTCACCAATTCTTTTCTCAAAAATCTTAAGTCTCTCCCAGGACCCAGGAAGTCTTCACTGTCTTCATTTCCTTGTCTCTTTACATCCTGCAATTCCCAATTTAGAAATTGAGGTTCTCCTTCCTGTATTGAATCATATTTAATCAACATACTCTCCAGAAATATGATTTCTTCATTCCATGGATTAAAGTCCTTCACCGAATTTCCTTCCTCCTTTCTTTGACTATCAAGTGGTGTCAAATTTCTTTCGTCAGCATCAATCTCCATGTTGGAGAATTCACCTTCTATTGCTAGGAATCCCGTCATCTGTTCTTCATCATCAAAGACCTGCCAGGGCTTGATATTATCTGGGGTGAATGCTACTTCTGGAGGAAGTATGAAAGAGGCGACTTGAGATTGATATGCTAGTTGTTTCAACAGTTCAGTCAAGGGGACTGGGATTTTGATCTTCTCAAGTTCTTTTTGTAAATTGAAAGCAAAAGAGGATTTTTCTCCGTCACTATTTGAAAAGGAAATATTCGCATCTTCCAGTCCATAGGCAGCGCCTTCGGTGGAGTCATCTACTAGACCTTCCAGGTGCAATGGGTGTAGTACCTGATCATGCTGCTCCTTTGCTTCCCTTGGCAATATTTGTAATGGTGGTCTTCTATACTGAGGATTATAACCTCTGTTCAGAACATTCTAAAATTTTTTGGGGGCTGGATTCAGGGCTTCCCATTCAAGCTTAACTATCTTTTCGATCATTTTACTTATTTCTTCCATTCAGTCCGAATCTTTATCCTGGTTGGAAGTAGATACCTCCTCTTCACCTCTTCTTCTAGCATCTTGCTCGACTTTTCCTTTTTATTTTCCAGTGGCTGCAAAATTTTCTTCTAATTCTAGAGCATCTATCTGAGCATCATCCAAAGCGACAGGCATTCTTTCCCGCAGACAGAAACCAAATTCTGAGTCAAAGGCTGCTACAAAAAAAACTTTAGCAGCAGTTTGATGAGGCTTCATATCAGCAGGAAGGCTCAAATACAATTTATTAAATCTTTTAATAAATTCTTCCACCCCCTCATTTGGTTTCTTCTTCAGACTATTGAATTCAATAAGACAAAGCCCATGACCTTTCTTATCTCCCCATTTCCTGAGAAAAACTTCTTCCATTCTTTCCCAGGTATTTATAGAGCGATCTGCCAATGTTTTAAACCATTTTCGTGCCTCACCGTCCAGAGATTGAACAAATAGTCTTAAGACCACATCCAAATGTTCTACATTTAAGTTTTCTGCGAAAGAGCAGAAAGTCTCAATATGTTTCTGCGCATCAATCTCATTCTCGCCATTAAATCTGGGTAATATTTTCAAATAATCCTGAGGCATATCATTCAACACTTGGGGTAGGGCTAGGGGAGCATATTTATTTAACAAAAAGGCTGGAACATTAGCCATCAGAGGAGGTGGGGGTCGTGCAACAGTTTGGTGTACGAATGGAGGAAGCAGAGGAGGTGGAAGTGAGGTATGAGTAACAGTAGGAATATAATGCACATCAGCTTGAGGTGTGGATGTAAACAATTCGTGGTTAACAGGAGCTGCCTCTGCAACTTCTTTGACTTATTCAGCCTCAGGGGTAGGATGAAAGTTCTCTTTGGTTCTAGCACTTCCCCTGGGTGGGCTATCTGAGTAATATTCAGGATTTTCCTTAGCGGAGTCGAAATTTTCTAATGGAATTTCTTGAGAATAAGAGGATGGATAATCTTCTACGGGAACTCAGGGATTTCAGCACAGGCTGATTTCTTCTCTGGATCAGACACAGGTGTTTTCGGCTGAGACGTATCTGACCTCAAAAGTGGCTTACGAGAAGCCAGGACTACCAATAGATTTATCAAATAAAAAACAGTGGAGTCACCAAGGTGAGGGATATGCAACTCTTCAACTCTCTGTGCTCACCTGATTAGAGAGTGAAAACAATTTGTCGAGGCCCAGGGAAAATGATTTTCTTGAATTATTCCCCGGCAATGGCGCTAGAAAGATGTTGTAGACAATTTTTGTCACCCCTAGAGACAACCTAGAGTTGCCATAGACCGGTGCCTTGGACATCTTATCATAGCAAGGAGCTCATAATATAGCTTGGGTTGTCAATCCAAAAACTCTCCTGCTATCTCTTGTAAAACAAGGAAATTAGTTTAAATGGAACCAAACTCTCTAAGAAGCTGATACAAAGATAAGAATAATGTAGGAACAACATGCAAAACTCCAATACAAAAGCATCAGATAGTTAAGAGACAACTTACTGCAAAGAGGGCCAGTTCAAATAATATGCCACAGAAATCAAATATCAGAAAGTGGATGCAGTGAAGAAACATGAAGAAGATACTAGTTAGCATGAGGTTGATACCCAGATACACAACAAAACCACATATGGGCTTATCCAACTAAGAATCCATACATGACAATGGCATTTTAAAAGCACCCTCCTCAAGTAACTAATATAGCAGAAAATATGGATGAAATGAACATGGAATAGTATATCATGACTAGGCCTATTTAAAGCGCTTGACTAATCCAAGTATGGGCACCAACTAGGATGAATCCTTACTTAAGACCAGTGAGCCACTCGCATTCTAGAACATGATACAAGAAGATAAATAGCATGAAATGAGATATTATATTAACACATAAGAAAAGATTACATACTGTGGGATACCAAAGACCATAATCCTCATTACAGTTATAACTCCTCCTCACTGAGACCCTACGGGCTCTGAGCCTTCATACAGAAGCTTTACAAGATGTATACAAGAACTTCTCACTGCACAGTTTTCTCATAGAAATATGGAACCTTTACAATGTCTTTCTTCTGGGTTTTTATAGAAGAAACAAAAAACTCTGGAGAATGAGGTAGGTGATGCACATTAAATTTTCTTAATTTGAACAAAATGGCGGAAACATTCGCGCCTATACTGCTGAGTAAATATGTTGTACTGTATGTACTCTACTGCTACTCTATGGAATAAATGCTGAGGATGAAAATCTCCTCGTAAAAAAGACATAAAAATTAAAATATACAAGCACTCTGTACTTGGCTGAAAGAGAAACTTGTTGTAATAAGGCCTGGAGGATATTGGTGTTTATGCATGGTACTCTCAATCCCTTGAGCCCCGAGCTGAAATTTAAATTCTCAATGTCGGACACCGAACTCCTCAATCTTCTACTGATATTCTTTGTGGCATCATTAATGTTTTCATCTAACAGAACCTGCCCCTTTTGAATTTCTTTGAGGGATTTGATAAATATCAATCTCGCTTCATTAAATGAAAGTCTTGTCTGTATACCTCTCCAGATCTTTATTCCACAATTCTACGTCTACTGAATGGTCCTTTGGAGTGAATTCGACCTTTGTAATAGAGGCTTCAGATTATTATCATCCTTTGTTATTGAAAACCTTGAAAAAATCTACGAACATATTAAAGGAGAATAGACTCAAGGGTGGTGGATGCGGCGATGACCATGGAGTGGTGATGTAGACGCGAACTTGGTCAAGTAATAGGTTGCAGCTGGGCCCTGACCGTCCATTTTCGAAGTAAGATCCATGGCTACAAATGTATTTAAAGGCGATGGGACGGTGGCGGAACAGTTGAGAGCGGTGAAAACAGTGAAGAGTGGTGGAAGAGAGAGTTATAATGTAAAGGCCCAAAGATCTTCATTTGAGCGAATTACGAAGAAAATCAGGGAAAAAAAATGAAACGAAGCGGCGGGCGTGGGGAACACCAGGTTAAATAAACTTTATAATAAGGTTTTATAATATAATACGCAGCAGGAGAAGAATGTTATAGAAGGTGATGAGATGGATGGGAATAATCGTACGAGGCGGAACCCACACGGCCATCGCAATATCGCAAAAAGGAGCGGGGGGAAAATGCATTGGGGGGCACTGAAATTGCGATTGCGCGATCAGGCGGAAAAACTTTGTATAAATAATACAAATTTATTTTTATACTTTACAAAGGAGAAATGGGGTTTTGCAATGAACGAGTGGAGGATTAGTAAGGTGGGACCCAAGGGGCGCATCGCGGATTCGCAAATGGAGAAAGCACGATGGGGAGATGGTGGTGCAACAGGAAACTGCGCTCTGCACTTTGCGATGGAGGGATCACGCAACGTGCAAAATTGCGACTAGCGGAAGTGCGACGGGAGAATATGCGATCGGGCGGAAAAATGCGATGGTGCGATTGGACAATCGCATCGCAAATATTTACGACGGATCAAACGGTCATAACCAATGAAAATGTGATCTGCGATGGATGCGATTATCACCTTAAGAGTGGGCACTTGGTTTTAGGCTAGGGGCGCATGTGAGGAAGTGGTTGGGGCTTGTAGCAAAGGGGCTGGGGCTTTATACATTTTCACATATGAATTTTCAGCCTTTTAAAATGTGATCTGCGGATAGAAAATGACCTGATGTTCTTTGATAAGCGCCTATTGTTATTACTCTCGGCTCTGGCTTTTGGTCTCGTGGAGGAAAGGAGCAGAGGCTTAGCAGAAGGGGCTAGGATTTTCATTACTTCGGATATGAGCCCGTGATGCTTTCTAATGCGTTTTAGGAGGCGGGAAAGGCAACAGTAGGCAAGAATGAATTTCTTAAGCTATGGTAGGGAATTTGAGAGGTTCCAGAGGGAGTTGAAGACCAAAATTTGAATGAGGGGCTGACATGCTACAACACACCAAGAGATCAATTTCTGAATTCTTGACTCCTTCAAGAAGAAACCATCCCCATGTGGAGCCACTGTTAGCCCCACTATGAAATTATTGACAAGCAAGCTGGGGGCTATGTTATCTTGGAGACTTTCAAGGAATGCATCTCCCCTGAAAACACATCATCCTTGAAGTCTCTATGTGCTTTGCCTTATACAAGTCACCTCTGCTGATTCCCAGTATAAAGCCTCTCTGTTTGTGAAGAAATGTCCAAAGGCCCTCTTTCCCCCTTATTTCACCCTCACTTAGCCTCTTTTTATTCCCCCTTGTCTCCCCTTCTATTTCCCTTTTTACCCTCTTAACCCTCCCAAAATCCCCTTAAAATTCTACCCTTACCCTTTGTTGGCCTTTTCCCCCTTATTCCTCTATCGTTCCTCTTCTAGCCTTTAATTTCATTGAAAATGGGTTAAAAAACCCACTTCCGACCTTATACTAAGGCTTAGCCCCTTTTCCGCCACCCCTTTAGCTATTGCCCCCTTGTAAGTGAGCGCTATGACTGAGCGCTGCCTCTTGAGGCACTAAACGCAATATCGCATATCGCATCCATCGCAGATCACATTTTCGTGTGTTAAGTTCGTTAGATCCATCGCAAATATTTGCGATGTGATCTGATCGCGTCGCAAATATTTGTGATGCGATCGTCTGATCACACCGTCGCACTTTCCGCCCGTCACAGTTATCACTCCATTGCATTCTCCCTCTGATCACATTTTCCTTCCCACCGCAAGTCTGCTCCATTGCAATATCGCAAAGCACAGATTTCTGTCGAACACTCAAATCACCCATCGTAGATATTTGCGATCGCGTTAACCTTCCCGCTGCCACATCACCCTCCACCTCCGTTGGTTCCCACCTCGTACGATCGTTCCCTCGCGTTTCGTTGCTTTTCCTTCATTCCCTTTGTATTTCCTCCGTTAATCAAACCTTTGCATTTTACATTAAAGTTTAATGAATCACCCTCCGCCATGACCGAGTCCCGCCATTTTTAATTCCTTTCATATGTTTTGAGCTTTCCCCTTGGTATCTCAACCAATGGTTAAACCTTAGTGTTTAGCGCTAAAAGGCATTCTCCGCCATTGTTCCATTATGTCCACCATTTCCACAGTCGTCACCGCCTTTCCTCCGCAGGCCTCCGAAGCATTTCTCCACCACCACTGCTCGGACTCACAACAGGGTTATTTATTGTGCAGATAGTGTAGAGAAGCCATTTCAGCCGCTAGTGAACTAGCAGAGACGGTTTTTGAAGGTATTCAAGCCGGTTAATTGAAGATTAACAATTATGATCCCGTGGTCAAAGAATCGAGGCACAGTTTGAAGATTTAAGCACACCGTTGAAGTCTTATTTGTGTTTAATATCAGCAGAGTACTCTTCTCCAGACATGACACCTTGCTACAAGAAATCTCCATGCCTCCTCGAGCCCTGAAACGATTAATTACACTGACTGAAGCTCATTTAAGACAGTCAGGCAGCAGTTATGGAGGTATGGAGCGGCCCTGCAGATTTTCCACCCAGTTCATTTATTCCAGAAGGCTAGCACGAAGTTCCTGACCACTGTAAGAACATAAAGAGCATATCAGAGGTCAATCTCAACCTGATAGAGGCCTCCAAACAGTCTACAGACTGCAGCACAACGCCATTAAGCATTATGGGCGCGAACACTTCCATCGTTCTGTCTTAATGAGATCAATTAAATGTCTATCTACCTCTGTTTCTCTCTTCTCCTATAAGAACTCCCGATAACATAATGTAAAGGTTGCTGTTAAGTTGTTCGGCTGTTTCTGTTAGAGGGATTTAGCTTGACTGTTAGAACAGTCTTGGGAGGGAGTTACAGAGTAGTTTGTATGTAATAGGCTAGGAGGAGAAAGTTTGGATTGTATTAGCCATTGATCTTACTGTACATGACTGGTTTTGCACCAATTACTCAAAGCATATTTCACAGGATCCTGGTCTATTACTATTGGTGATGTTTTTCCTAACTTTGTTTATTACATTTTCACACTGTTTCATGTTCTTCTAGTAGGCAACAGAAGTATAGCATAGGATTCACCCTTGTTACGTGCCCTATGTTCCTGCTCTCCCTACCTTTAATGTTTTTTTCTTTATGTGTTATCCTAGAGTGAAATCATGTGGTTTAACCAACGCAGTGGATGTTATTGCCTGCTGGCTGATGTATGAACTAAGGGGTTTGCTACTTGGATTTATCTTTGTCAAATCTATCCCTGTTTTTTCCCTTGGAGTTGCTAAAGCAGACCTGGAGTTAAATGACCTTTGGTCCGATCTATAAGCAGCCCCTTTTTCCCTCTTTGAGAGCTTCCTTTGAGTATGTCCAAGCAGGTCTGGAGTTAAATGACCTCTGACCTGATCTATAGACAGAAATCTGGTTGTCTTTCCTTCTGTCACCTTCTTTCCTTAATGTTCCATCCCATCATCTATCTAAAATATCCTTTAGTTTAGATGACTTTCCCTGTGGAAGCCTTGGCTATTTGTTGCATGTAATTTCCTTTCATGACTCCATAGCCCAATGGATGGCACTTTCTTGACCCATCCCCTTTACTGAAGCTTCCTGCTGCTTTGTTCCTTTTCTCCCATTACTTTCTCAGTTTATGATCTCCTAACCAACCCAGCAACCAACCAACCAAATCATTTGAAATCCCCTTTGTGCTTCATACCTAGCCTAACATCTCATTTTGAGCTCTCAAAGATACATCATTCTTTGCTTTATTGGAGAGATCCCTCTCCGGGTCCAGGAGGGCTAGATCCTAGGCCCCAAAATTGGTTTTTATGTTGTCTCATCTTTTGGTCTTGCCAATCTGGCCAAAACATGGGAACACCAACAGAGTGTACTCCTACGCATCCAGCACACCCCTCTAGGATTCCAACTCTGTGGCTACTTCCTGCACGTACTAGGGTACCCACTATGCTTACCTCCCTTAGTGGGTATGCACCATTTCATACAGCTACTCCAACCATATAGTAATTTGATTCGATATGGTTTGAGCTAGCTGCCATTGATATAGTTGGATAAAATATCGCCATGCAGGGTGGGTACCTGAATAACTCCACCATCTTTGATTTCTTTAATTGTTTAAAGTCCGAGCCATTTCTATCAGAACTTCCCCTGGTGTTTCATAAACTGGCTATCATATAGTAGGACTAATTCGCCCTCCACAAAGGTCTTCTAATGAATATGTCGATCATGCCATGCCTTATCCTGTGCCTTTTGAGTCTGCTAATGGAAATTAGCAATGAAACAGTCTTCCTCCAAAGCCACAAGCTGCTCTAATTTCTCCTCCATGATATGAGGCTCCACCATAGCCATAAATTCTGTGATGCGCAGGATAGGAACAACGTATTCCATGGGATTAATGGCCTCCTTTCCATAAACCATCCGGAACGGTGTTTTCCATATCAACTTATTACAAGTGGTTCGGTAGGCCCAAAGAACCGATGGGATGCACATGTCCCAGTCACTGGGGTCGACGTTACAGACATTGGTCAATGCGTGCTCCAAGACTTTATTAAAAGCTTCAACCACTCTGTTTTCCTAGGGATGATACGAAGTGATTTTTGCATGATGGATCCAAATTCTTCCATCAAGGCCTATATGGTTTCATTGACAAAGTGTGTACCTCTATCACTCATCAAGATTTTTTGACATCCAAATCTGGTCAAAATCTGCTCAAAGATGAAATGCGCAGCGGTATCTGCAGTGCAATCCTTTACTGCTTGTGCTTCAACCTACCTAGTTTCATAATCAGTAGTAGCTATAATGTAACGTGCACATATCTTCTTTCCAAGTGGGTTGATAGGTCCTAAAAAATTGATGGCCCATTTATCGAATGCTTGTAGGGCCATTTGTGGTTGAAGGGGCATTTCATCCCTACGGGATGCCCTTCCAATTCGTTGGCATGTATCGCAGGCCTTACATATAGTCATGAGAGTCACTATGTAGGGTAGGCCACCATAATCTAGCTCTTAAGATTTTCTACGCCATTGCTTTCCCTGTGTAGTGACCTCTTGCTACCCCCTCGTGGGCTTCTACCAAGATAGCATGTCGTTCATGTTCCAAAACGTAGCTTCACAGAAATTAATCAGCCCCCATCTTATATAGATGACCTGCGATGATGGTAAAGTTTGCAGAGCAGGTTACCAGCTCTTTCTTCTATTATACCGAATACTCCGCAGGTGCCATGCCAGTAGTCAAGAACTGAATGATGTTAACGAAGTGCGCATCAACTACCTTAATAGCGAACAGTTGTACATCAGGAAATCCTTGGTCCAGGTTGGTCAGCTCCTTGCCACTCTCAATCCGGGATAAGTGATTTGGCCTAGCATTCAACTTCCCCGGCTTGACAATGATCTCAAAGTCGTATTCCTAGAATAGTAGTAGCCATCAACAGATCTTCCCCCCCCAACACAAGCTTATCCACGAGGTACTTCAAAGCCAAATGATCTGTAAAAATTTTTAAGTGCCCTCCTAACATATAGTGCTGATACTTCTGTAAGGCATAGACCATAGCCAAGCCCTCCTGTTCTGTGGTAGATTAGTTGGGCTCTGCACAAGAGAGTTTCCTACTAGCAAATACAACTAGATGATCGATGTCTTCGTCTCTAGGCTGCATAAGGACTGCTCCTAGGGAAATTCCTGATGCATCGACGTGAACATGGAACACCTTTGCCCAATCAGGAAAAATGAGGATAGGCGCAGAGACCATATTTTCCTTGAGTAGCTCGAAGCTCTTCTAACACTCGTCATCCCAAAAAATGAAACATCCTTCTTAAGAAGCTTTTCCGTAGGCGCTGTGATCAATGCGTACATCATTTCTTAAGAAGCTTTTTGTAGTAGCCTGTGTGTTCGAGGATCAAATGCAAATACTTCTTAGTGGTAGGTACTGCCAAATTTATGATCACTGTAACTTTTTCATGGTCAACCATCAACCCCTGTTAGCACACTATGTGTTCAAGCAAGATTCCGAAGGGTACGCAGAAGATACACTTCTTGATATTTAGGGAAATATGGTGCTTTCTACAAGCATCCAATATCATGTGTAGGTTTAGAACGTGCTTCTTTACTAAGTCGAATACAATCCAGTCATCAAAGTAAACTTCAATAAATTTGTGGATGAACTCTTTGAACACTGCGACTACTACTTGTGAAAAAATAGCAGGGGCATTCTTGAGTCCAAATGACATAACTGTATATTGGAAGGATCCCCATTCAGTGGCAAACGTAGTCTTGTTGCGGTCTTCAGGTGCGATTCAGATTTGATGGTACCCTGATAACCCATCAGTGAATGAGTATGCTTCCTGCCCTCCTACGCTATCAAAGATTTCATCTGAGAACGGCATAGGAAAGGGATCGTGTATGCAGGCATCATTCAATTTTCACAAGTTGACACAGATTCGTATCTCTCCCTTTGTATTTTTCTCTTGAACCCCCATTGGGCTTATCTAGTTCGACTGTTTGACTGGTTCGATGATACCTATTGCGAGCATTTTATTGATTTCTTCCTTAACCTTTTTCTTATACTTAGGATTCAGCCGATAAGGCTGCTGCTTATAGGGTGCACATCCAGTTTTAGCATGATGTGCATGACCCCTAGGTCCGCTGTGATCCCCTTAAGCTCTGGAAGCTTCATCAGGAATAAGTCCTAGCATTCTGTGAGCAGTTCGAGAACTTTTCCTACTGCATCATCATCCCAATAATCCCCAAATTTAGCTAGCTTATGCTTCTCTTCCATGCCAATGTTGACTTCTCGCAGATTCAGAGGCTTCGTAACATCCACAGTTTGTAGTGGAGGTCTCGCAATTGCATGCTCTCCCTCTGACTATGGGATAGAGAAATTACACAGATCCTCATCACACTCTTCTAAGGTTATATTGTGGCAATTGGAAATATCTTGCATCTATGTTTCCCATGTCAGTTCCCCAAGTGCTACGTAGGGTAGTGATTCATCAAATATGAAGGTATATATATCTTGTAGAGCTTCGTCAAGCGCCTCCGTTCCCCCTATTAGCCCAAATTTCCCTAAAAATTCATATTTTAGTGTTTCCCAGTGGCGGGTGCACTTATGTAGCTCCACATCTAAGTACCATGCAGTGGGAATTGGTACCAAGGCATGAATAAACAAGTGAACCCATTCTTCTATAGTCTGGTCACACCATTTTTCCATCCAAGCGAACAGATGCTCGCATCGGTCTCCAAGGCTAAGGATTTTTTTTACGCGCAAGTGGGTCAGAGGTTCGAATCGCAAGATCATCATATCCCAAAAATCTTCCCAATTCTGGAATGCCCCCTTATGCGTATCCTACCACCTCGTAGGTGTTTTTCACATAGCTAGATTAAGGGCCCATATCCTTCGCTCTCGCGGAACCTCAGTCTCAAATGTTCACAAAAAATCCTTAACACTACTAGACCCATCAAATTAGGGCAGTTCTCTTACCTCTGAGGAGATGCATTAGAGGTCCATTGTGATCCTAAGACATCACAGTGGAGATACATCATGTAATCAGTTCTGCCAATTTTCTATTTCCCCGTTGGAGTTAGAGAAACACTCGCTATCCTTTTCCCAATAGAGTACACCATCAGCTGTGGGATTGATCCAATATTCGTCCCGCACAATTAACTTATAAATGTGATCCACATATTATTCTTCATGCACCAACTCTGTATATTTTTCTCCTTCTGCAAGGCTTAATGGTACTATCACCCGTGTACCTTTCAAATACAATCCTTCTTTTCTTCAAATTTATGATACCTCCCATATGTATGGCCCAGTCCAATCCTAGGAGCAGAGGATAGGGGTCCACATCTTCTACAATATGAATGACCACAAAGTCAGCACGGACCTTAACTCCTACGATATCTACCACAATATTTTATAATCTCCCCAACGGTATGATCTTTTGCTGATTAACCATACGTAGCTAGATAGTGGACCATTCCAACTTGGACTCTCCCATTCGTTGCAAAGTTTTCTTAGGTAGTACGTTTGCATCTAAGCCTAGGTCCAAAATAACCTGATCCATCTCGTAATCACCAATTTATGCAGTTAACCACATTTCCCTACCAGTGCGCTTCTTATGCTTGTACAGTTTGTGCACATCCTTTACTTTCATGGGTGGGGTTGTTCTTTCTGTGCAGTTGTCTATCAAAGCTTGGAGGTTTTCTACGGCTCTTTGGTTGCACAAAAGCTTCATACATGCCTGTAGAAATGGTTTGACCTCATCATCTATTTTGAGGTTCACGGGGGCTTGAGGAATAGGTGCCTCAGCCTTAGCAAAGTCTCGGAAAGCTATGAAAAGGGTTTCATTTCCGTTCTATAAGTTCAAACCATCTTGTTTGATGGTTGATTTTCGGATAAGAGGCTTTGCCTAAGCTTTATCCATAGCTCCCCCGGTGACCATGATACTGCGTGTTATGAATTAATTCTTGGTCCTTCGTCTCAAGGTTTTTCCTTAACCCTTTGTACATTCTGTGTAGGTGTATGTTGTTTTTCCTACACCTTAGCTATCAGAATTGGGCAATCTTCAATCACATGGTCCAGCGGTCTGCAGTATCTATAGGATTGTCTTGCAGGGTTCGTGCAATCCCTCACAAAGTTCCCTATCTCTTCGTAGTTATATCAGATCATTTGTCCTATCCCCCTACCTATGTTTCCACCTCGGCATCCTCCCCTACACGTAACTGGGGAGCTGCCCATACCTGAGGGGGATCTTAGTGAAGAAGGGTATGATTGTACCCTATATAGGTTTCCCTGGTCTATCATCGGGTCATAAGTACGACAGTTATGCTCATCATGTCCTACTGACCAGAAAAAGCTGCACCATTGTTGCCATGGAAAATTTTAGGGGCTAATATTCGTAGGTGGGCTAATTTTCCATGGTTTTTATAGAAAAATTATTCACAAATTTCCATTTTTTTCTAAAAGTGATTTGCCCAAATTTTATAACATAAAATTATGTTATCTTAAAAATCGCCAAAAAATGGTAAAGACTATATAAATTCATTAAAAATTTGGATATATTTAAAAAATATGTCACAAACATTTTACAGTATGCATGTTAGGGACTCATAAGATTCACCAAGGTTTCTAAACTTTAAAATACATTTCCATCCATAAAATTTTCCCTGATTGTTGCTTCAGTTCTAGGACATATGCACCTAGACGGGGAAAATGGTTAGGATCATGCAAGCCGACTACGCAACAATCATCGCACCACAACGCAGGTCCACTTGGTCCTGGGCAAAACAGACTGGGTCCCCCCACCTGTAGATAGTCTGCCAGCAGTGATCACTGATCCTTGGTATGCCCAGATACCCTACATTGTATGCACAATATGTCTGGACTAGCTTCCTTTCCTCAATCCTTTCGTAGGTTCTGGATCTCCATGTGCATCTCCCCCAGCGGTTCTTGGATTTTTTGTACTGACAACTGGGTATCATCTCTCGACATAGCTTCCAATTTCATAGAAATATCCAAGGATTTTTCTTGTGATTCAATGGCTTGTTGACCCATAGGTACACACAGGTGAGGTAGTAACATACAAATGTACCATTCCTTGTGTTGTCTATCATCATACAAAAATTCCCCTTCTCTAATTACCTTCTTCAGTTGTTGGTCGGCTTCCCACATGGACTGAGAAGGTCCTTGCTTGAAATATTTTAGATCATTCACTATCTGAGATTAGGATTTCAACTTCTTAAACTGTTGTTTTAGGGAATTCTTAATCTCTGGAATGGTCGCATTCGCATTTTGAGCTATGTATCCCATATACCAATCCAGGGCTCTTACTTCAAAGGCAAGGGATAGCTGTGCCATTTTCACAACATTGTTGGCCAAATTCTATGCAGTCCATACCGATTCTGCGACAAACTAGAACCGAACCATAGATTCATCCCCTATGCCCTTAAAGGTAGGCAGCTTCATGTGTGAGGCCATATCATCTTCTAGTGGTGGAGGTACAGGTGATTTCATACCCCTATGCTGAGTTGAAGGTGGTGTAGTTGGAGGGCTATGCACAGTTGAATTCCTTACTGGGTTGTAGATAGTCTATCTCCTTCTTGATTAGTTTTGTAGTATTTTCCACTCCGCGTTGTACCCTCGCTCTTATCAGAGCTCATTCACTCTGTATGAATACACAGAATGATATTTTCCCACAATAATATCTTAATCAATAATGGTAAGGTTTTCATAAACTTACCTCGGAAACCCTTGAAGAACCTCCGCTCTACCTCCGAATAGGACACAAATTGATCGATTACAAATTCCTTCACAAATCCTCCTAGCACACTGTCCACCTAATGGTATACCATGCGAGTGATGGTGTTATCAGTCTTCTCTAGCTTCTAGATCAACTCTGGAGTCCACTGCGTGACCTGTTTTTCCTTCCAACACTTCTAGAAATATACGAGCCTTGCGAGCCACTCCTGAAGCTCGATCGCAAATGTCACAAAGAAAATTTTGTAGATCTCTGTGAATATTTAATTATTCTTCCACTTCTATACTGTCAACATTGTGCTGCGATTCTCTTTTACCACAAACTCCTAAACCTTCTTTTCTAACCACTCTTCAATATCTTTCTTCTCAGGTCTCCAATGTTCCCTTGGCATTATCCGATCCCTCTCTCAAAACGCTCCTGGTCTCAGCAATGGAACCATTTTTTGGCTCGAGGGGTTCTAACCTAGGTTCGAAGGTTAAGGTTTTCCAATAAACCCCTATACTACTGGCCCTTTTGGCAGTGACCTGCTTGCGCAGCCTAAAGTCTCACCCGAAGTAGTATGGGAGGGTGTTGGAACTAGGTTTCCACACCCCGAGAGAGAGTAGGTAAGTCAAGCATATCCACATTTGCAACTTATCGAGTTCGCACAAGAAACATCTACTGACAGGATAGTTAATAGTATAATCACAATATATAGAGATATTGTCATACACAGATCTAGTCAATAACTCTGCATTCACATGTGTATTAACAATAATCAACACATATCATCATAACGCAACATCAATAGAGTACAATTATACCATAACATAGACATATTCATAGCATAAACAGGTAACCAACAATATTCATAACAAATACAATAGTTTTCATCAACAAAAATACCTTAGATCAGATAACACATAAATAATTTAACCATATCCACATATATTAGTATACAATACTCAATACAATCCAACACAGCCTGCGCACATAGCCAACACGGTCCACACACAACAAGATTGAGGATCTCTGTGCACATAGCCAGCAGGAGT
The DNA here is from genome assembly GCA_034641835.2 of Pinus albicaulis. Classification (NCBI taxonomy): domain Eukaryota; kingdom Viridiplantae; phylum Streptophyta; class Pinopsida; order Pinales; family Pinaceae; genus Pinus; species Pinus albicaulis. Next base: position 256,655 of record JAXQQM020086435.1, on the reverse strand, counting down.
ACTTAACCTAACAACCAACAACAGATCTAACAATTCGCACTTAGAATCAGACTTAATTTGTTCCTACTTTAAGACTACAAAATGTTCATCTATTTATATCAACTTAGCCTACGCTTCCAATGGTCCGCAAACCATGGTTTTTGGACTCTTGGTCTACCCTTGACCCATTACAATGCATTTAGGGATTTGACCCACCCCAAAACCCCTTTGTTAGACTAATTAAGACCAAAAATATACAAAATTGTAAAAAATTCGTAGCTTTTGGGGACCCTGTTCCAACATGGGTACATTTGAGTTTGACACAAAAGATATCCATCCAATAGATCAAATGGAGCTTCCCAAGAAAACTAGTGAGATGATTTCATCAACTCTCACTGATACTGCTTTAAGTTTATCAAAACTATAGGTTTCACTAGAAAATGTATAGTCATAGCTGAAATTGGAAAAGGTATCTTCATTTGAAAAGGATACAAAAATCAAGAATTTAGAATATCTGGTGGTAAATATTGGATATAATCCATGCAATGCAAATGCAATTGAAGAGATCATCAAGAATAAAAATGTTAATATAGCATCATTGAGGAAACAATTGAAAATCCCAGCTACAGAAGGTCCTTTAGCAAAGGATATTGAAGAAAATGAAACTTAGAAAACATATATGATGAAGTTAATAATGGAGAATAATTCTCAATTAAAGTAGGTGGAATTTGAATTAGAAAAGATGATAAAGGATAAGGAAGCAAAAATGAATACATCAAAGGTTCCTTTAGAGGTAGTGTCATTAGCAACTATTCCTATATCTCAAACTTCTACAACAAGCACTGTAGATGGAGTTGAAAAACTCATCAAAGCAGTTCAGAACATTTCCATTCAAGAAGAGGATATCAAAAATTTGCAGGATCAAGTAAAATTCTAATGCTGATAGTTCCCATGTAGCTGAAGCACAAAGGGCCAAAACGTTAATTGAAAGGTTATAGAAAGAACATAACGAGTCAGCCATTGGTAATAATTTGGGCCAGGTGAAAGAGATTATATGGGAAGACATCACAGAGTCTATCACTGAAATTTGGCCAAGTGTACAAATAATTTTTGAGAAAAAGGAGCTAATACATAAGGCAAATGAGGACATTATAACAATCAAAGAATATTTGGGAGACAAGCCTTCCACAACAAAAAATATCATTATATTTCTAAATTCAAAGAGTAGCTATGAGATGGATGAATTGGGCATTGATGACAGAACATAAACCATATTGGAAGTGAAGAAAGTGCTGACAAATAAGAATTTGATTCTTCATCTTGAAGAAAAATGTCACAATCTGGAGGTTACAGTTCAAAGATTTTTCAGTATGATAGATTCTCTAACAAAAATGGGATTGCCTTCCCTTTTTGTAATTAATGATAAATTTATGACCATATATGACTATGGAAATATACTTTTGTAGATTTCCAGGGATACTACTAAGTTTTCAAATATAAAAGGAAAATTAACAGGAAAGTCACTATTGGGAGTATTAAGGAATGAAAATTACATTCAGTATGAAATCAAACATGTCTCTGTGGTGAAGCCAACCTTTTCCAAATACACTAAAGCAGATGAAAATTACCACAGGGTAATTAAATTTTTTATCCCTGATGAAGAGCGCTGGGAAAAGTTATGTGAGTTTCAAGAGTAATTAGCAAAAGAAGAAAAGTCATTTTTTTCCAGATCAGTAGTCAACTTACATCCAACGCAGCCCGTGATTATTTTCTTTAGAAACAGGTTTTAGTTAAATCCAACGCGAGTACAACAGTTTCAATTTATTTCCATGATGTAGTTAGAGTTAGTTAGAAAATAAAGAGCTATCAATTTGGATAGCCTTTAATGTAAAAATTGTATTTTATTTTTCTATAAATACTTCACTGTACAAAGTATTACTGTTGGATAATCGAGTTCTAAAACTTTGTCTATTATTGTGGACCCATTATTAATGAAAATTAAAAGAGTTTTAGCAATTATGTGAGATCACGTGGAATTTTTATTGACAACTGTGCCTTTTCTTTGTTATTTCATTTCCCTTCCATTCTTCTCTACAAAATCTTATTTAGTTTATAAGCAAAAATCTGTCAATTGTTCTGTTTATTAATATTTTTACAATGTGTATTTTTTCTAATGAATTAATTCATGTAAAATTCTCATTTATATCCCTTTATTTTCTACCACTATACATCAATGACAAATTAAATGTGCTCAAACAGTTTGCCTATATTTCCTTGCTCATTTTTCTGCAATACAGTCTTTCAAATCAATTTTAGCTTTCACTGATTATAATTTTTATCTAGAAAACAAATCACTAAACAAATTAATTTATATCTAGACTAAAATCTGGTACTCAGGCTTATAATTAAATAAATAAAAAGTGACACAGAGAGAGCCCTCTCTGGTTAGGTAGGGCTAGCTTCCTAGCTAAACGTTGGTTTGTGGTTACCTTTATTAACTCCTTATTTTAGCCTAGGAATTTGGGGAGAGTGATAACATGATGGACACAACTAAAGGACTTCCAATGTTGACATCACTGAATGTGCTTGAGCTAAATCCTCTATAATATTATAATTTTGAGAAGCTCTTGCATTCATATTATAAGATGACTTATGAAGAACACCCTTTGGAGGTGGTTGGATAATGGAATCACTACTAGGTCTCTCAATTTTGAAAGGATAAGAACTAGGAGCTATGGAAGAGGAATGGTTATCTATGGCATCCTATTCTATAGGATCTTTCGATGGATTCGGGTAATATTTCGATCATGTGGAAACATAAATAGGTTATGTGTCAGCCATAAAATCTTGGAAGTTTCTAGACATAGAGGGTTGATCGACCATTTGCATTTGCTAAGAGGGAAATGGATATTTCAAGACATCTGGAGTTTTGGGTGTGCCCTTCAAGAGACGAGCAACTTTGCATGCCGAGTAAAATCCTTGGTGTAATGGTCATCATCACATATCAAACAAGGATATTTAGGCATTCGTTTGGAAGCATTTTCAGCAGATGAATTACTGGAATATTGTTTAGAGTTATCAGATTTGGATTTGCCTTTGCCATTTTTATTACCTTTTGAGGATTTTTCTACTGTAGTAGATTGGACATTATTTACCTTAGAGGTTTTACGAGGATTCTTCATCTTATTGAAAGGATTTGGGGGTGTAGTGGCCGTAAAATAATTAGAATTTGAGGAAGCCTTGGGTACACTACTATCAACATAGCCCAATGACCCAATAATGCCATCAATCGGAGGCATGGTAGGAGGTTGAGATTACTTTGGATTGGTTGAAGGTCGCGGTGCATCAGGTAGGAGGTCATACAAAGATCCATATTGGGAATAAACCAAATCTAGATATTAAGCTCGGGTGATGACTTCCTCTTCAGTCACACAACGACCCATAGCTAGATCTTTGGAAAATCTCAAAACTAAATATTTAGTGAATCATTTGGTCAATAATTGATCGGGGAACTAAAATTTGATGAGGCAGTGTCTGTGCCTACATTCATGAATGTGGTCTAAAATATGGGTAGTAGTTGACTACTGTAAAGATGTGACAAGGTGGGTGTTGGTCTCATACCAGATAGGTAGCTAGAAGTGAGTGAGGAAGGCCATGGACAAGGTGTTAAAATCGAAGAAGACACCTCAATGGAGTTCAATATACCAGTTGTCCGCAACACCTGTCATAGTGCACTGGAAAAGATGTAGTAGAATTAGGTCGTCAACCCAGGAGTTAGAATATCACCATAGGTGGTACGTCATGACATGGGCTTGGGGGTCCTCCCCATATTTTCCTTTAAAATTTAGACAATTTCCCATAATTTTGGTCATAATTGGCAGCCAATGCAACATATGTTGGATAGGGTCATTCGTAAGCTTAGACACATCCGGTAGTTCCAATGTAGCGAAAAATGGTAAGGGAGGATGGTGAAGATAAACTAGTATTTGGAAGTTACCCATCTAAGGGTTCCAACCTAGTTGATATGGATTATGCCCCCAATAGAGTATATTTTGACCTTGATACACATATTACCCCCATTGTTGGTAAAGACCTTGTTCCAGTTGTTGCTGAATGTAGGGAACCTTCTGGAGCTATTGATAAGGCCCCTGGTGGGTGTGAAATTGTGGTTGTTGCTAGATATAGGGTCGAGTCAGAGGTCCTTTATGAATATCAGGTCCAGCTTGAGGTCATATTTTCACCCAAAATCAACCAAAAAAACTCTTTTCACTTTTATTTCTATCTAATGGAAAGCAAGATCGCTTCAAAAAAATGCACGAATGAAAATAACTTTCACTCTTTTTCAAAATGATTAAAAACGAAATAAATCAAAATTTCAAAATGAAAATCACTTTCGATTTACTCTTTTGAATTTAGAAACTAGATAATACATGCTCTTCCAAACTTGTAAATCAAACAATCATTATATTATGTGCGACACTTAATTGAAGGTGATATCCAAGTGCAGTGATGAACAATGAAAATGAAAAAAAATTCAAAAAAAGCCAGAAGCATGTGCGATGGTGTTTCAACTGACTAGAATAGAACTCTAAAGTAGAGCCTATTAACTCTCTAATAATAAACACAAGTGAAAAGTGAGGGATAATTGACCGAGAATACCTAAATAATGTTTTAACTTCACTCTAACCACAAGCAATTCAAAGAGATAGAACCAACCATTCAAACAACACAAAAAAAGGAAGAAAACTTACAGGAGGTCATTCAGACTTGACAAAATTTCTCAGGAGTCAAGACACACTCGAAAGATAAGGGGAAACATTAAATTTTTCTTTGCTTTGGGATTAGTGCATTTTTTATTATCAGAACAGTGTTGAAAGGTAGATCAATGAGTCTATTTGGTATAAAACAACGTTGTCAGCACTACTGTAAGGGAAGAAAATGCACTGAGTACTAAAAACAAGGGAAAAATAATAATTTCACACTCAAACCAAACCTAACACACTGAAATAACTATCAACTCCTATGCAGACCTATAGAGACCTAAGCATACTCAGATCTCAATGATTGGTCAAATTGATTAGAAATCAACCCAGGAAAGGGAAGAAAAATAGGCTAACGCTCCCCAGTGGAGTCGCCAATTATTTTGTGAAGATAAATCCCCTCCACAGATAGAGGCGATCTCTTTAGCCCTAGAGTGGGTCTAGAAGCTTATGAGACTATATAATGCATTATTTCTTAACTAATATTCAAAACAAGATGAGAAAGGAAATAGGCCTACCTTTTCCGGATGTTATGCTTGAATCCTTTGATGATGGCCTCGATCCACAATCCCTCGGGCTCGCTCCTCGCTACTAATGGCATACGATTACCTGTAGAAGATCAAGAGACAAAAAAATGTAATCCAATAGAAAAGATAAATTGAATATAATCTATCTAATAGATCAAGGAACATTACAATGTTTGTGTAAAATATTAGACAAATATAGAAAGAAAACACCAGATGTTTTATTAATAAATATGAAAGAGAGAGCTTACAACCATGGCCTTGAAGTTGAAGGCCTCCCTTTGGTGATGTTTGAGTCCTTGACTAAAGCTCTTAAACCACTCCTTCTCCCAGATCGCTTAGGAGTTATCACAATATAGGGGTGCAAAGTAAAATGAATGATCAGACTACCCCAACAATGACCAACTAGTGGTGGAAGGATGGAGATCAATTTATAGGAAGGGAAAGGGAGTTAGGAGACCATGAAATAAGGATGAAGGCCTGATTTTCAAGGGATAATTCCCCATTGATAAGATCAAAAGATCTAAATGAGAGAGATCGACCCTATCTACACCGAATAACATCCATCTCGACACCTTGGAAACTTCTAGAGGTCACAACTTCTCCTCCATTTCAGGAAACACTGCTAGAGAGGGTTCAACATAGTTTCCTCGGTCAAAAGAGCATTGACAACACTAGGCTAGAACTGTCAACCTACCATTAGCACGAGCAGGCAACTAGAGAAGCATGCTGATCGATAAATTTAAGGTTTTAGCTATTTTTCTTCAATGATATTTCAAGGAAACTTTCTTTTAGTCTTTAGAGGATGTCTTTTTTTATTTTTTCTTGGTGGATATACTGAACAAGATTCATCACAAGGTACTTCAGGATCATGGATGGGAAGCGAGTAGGGTGACAAATAAATATGTAATAGTTTAACACCGAATGAAACATAATGAATTATAGATCAATTTCATGCAGGTATTTTTGGATGTCATTATGATTGGAGAGAAAAAACGTATAAGATTCTTAGAGCTAGATTTTATTGGCCTAATTTTTTTACCCAAGTAGGATAAAAGGTTAGAATTTGTGTACCCTGTCATATTTTTACTAGAAAAGAGAGATTGGCACCGCTCTCTCTTGTTCCAGTCCTAGTAGAAGCACCTTTTTTAAAAGAGGGACTATATATTATTGGATATATTCACCCAACATCAAGCAAACAACATATATTGAGTCTCACTGCCACAGATTATTTCAAAAAATGGGTAGAATTTATCCCATTCAAGAATACTACCGACACTATTGTTATTAAATTTATTGAAGAAAATATATTGTCTAGATTTGGTTTCCCACAACTGATAATTACATAAAATGCACAAGATTTCAGTAGTGTTAAGATGATTGAGTTTTTTCAGAATACCATATTTTATTACATCACTCTACCCTCTATTAACCCCAAGGAAATGGATTAGCAGAGTCTTCAAATAAAAGTCTGGTCAAAGTCATCAAGAAAGTACTTACTGATCATAAGAGAAATTGGGATAGTCATCTTAAGTATGCAGTTTGGGCAAGCAAAATTTCACAAAAGAGATCAACATGTAAATCACCTTCCAGCTTGTTTATGGCACTGAAGCCATTTTTCCCACAGAATTAGTCTTTCCTGCTTTGAAATTCTCACAAGAAGCAAATTAAGAACCTGATGATTTTTCTAGAAGAATAAATCAGATTATAAAATTGAATGAAAACAGAGATGAAGTTCAGTATAAGATTAGAAATTATCAAAACAAAATGAAAATATTATTTGACAGGAAAGCCAAAGAAAGAGGCTTCAAGGAAGGGATTTTAGTAATAAAGTGGGATACTAGAAGATAGGATAAAGGGAAAGAGGGGAAATTTGACAAAATTTGGTCAAGGCCTTTCAACATTGTTGATGTTAAAGGCAACACTATCTTTGTCTTACAGAATCTGGATGACCGATATTCTTCATTGCCAGTCAATGGAAAAAATTTGAAGCATTATATCCAGTACTAAAACTGCTTCAATCATTCATCACTGTATATTACTAGATTGTTTCATTTTTCAGAAAAATGTGATTTTTTCAACAGAGACTCTGTTATCTCGAGGAGAAGGCACTTGTATCTAAATGTTATTTACATCCTACAGGAGTAAGCAGTCCCCAGTTGGAGTCGATGTTGTAATATATTTGGTTATGATAATTTATACATTTTAAAAAGAAAAACAAAACCAAAAAATGCTAGACCAAAAAAAAAAACAAAACAAAAGAAAGAGTGAGAAATAAAAAATAAAAAAAGTGGATAGAATAAATAAAAAATAAGAAAAATAGAAAAATTTGTATTCCCCAAAGTATAGGCGAGAAAATTCAAAAATTGCCCTATTAATTGTTTAATTTCATTTAATTAGCAATAAAATGTGATTAACGTGATTTTTAAAACAAGGTTTGACGAAAAAACCCATTCGATAAGACCTTTTTTCATTTTTGTTAAACCTTCGTCATATCAAAACATTGTGATATATGCTCAAAGAAATCAACGACCTATGATGCACTTCTCACCCCCAATACTCTCTGGCATTTAGCCAATCGGGGGCTTGAAAAGTTGGATTCCCCGAATACCTCTGCCACGTGTGTTACAAATTTTTTTGGTCATCTAACCTGTTACTATTAGATGGACATAAGTACACCATGTAAGACCAATTTGACCCTAAGTAAAATTTCTTTCACTATGAAAAAGAACTTAGTAAACCACCTTTATTAAGTTGTTTATGGTCTAAACAGGAAACCCCATGAGGAAATATTAAAAAAATCTACATTTGCTTGATTTTCCTCAAGGAATAATTAGTTAAAAAATAGTTTAATTAATATTCCTGGTCATATTTAACCCAAAAAAGGAAAATTAATTAGCTAAATTATAATTTATCTTATTGTTTTCTAGGAATAATTATTTAAACCTTATTTAAATAATATTTCTTGTTAAATTTGACTAAATCATTCATTAATAATTAAATAAATCATTATTTATTTGTTTATTACTCAACCACGTCCTTAAAATGATAAATAAATCATTTATTTATTTTTATTTATAGATAAAGGGATTTGACCCAAGTCAAATTCTTTTTCCCTCCAACAGCTATAATAAAATATTCCATAAAAGTTGGATCTTGATTTGGTTAATAATATTTTAACTATGCACCAATATCTAGACTAACTCAATATTTTGTTATAAATAGAAGGGTTTTTCCATTCATTCATCACCTTTTGTTGCCTAAATATCAATCTGGATCTATACTTTTGGTTTGACTTTGATCCACCATCATTGTCATATTTTTCTATCCTTTTGCTTGTGAGCTCCCTTTCAGTTCCATTTTTTTTGGGGTTTTCTACACCATCGAGAGAGAGGAATTTTAGATCTGAAGTGCTGAGGACTTACAAGAACCCATCCCATTGAGGAGAACTGGTAACATCCTTCTATGTTTTCCTCCTAGGTGCCCTTAATATAAAATTCATTCAACATATTCTTGTCTTGTCTATTGGATGCATGAAGTAAATCTTGTTTTTTATTTACTTCTTAATGGATTTTGATGCATCGATCTATATTTTTACAACATTTATCTTGATAAACTAACTGCGGATTTCAAGATATTGGCATCGATATTTGTTGTTAGGCATATTTGTTATGCACAGCTAAAGTGGCCTTTTTTTTTACACTTGCAATTAAGATTCATACTAACAATTGTCGACTCCACATGGGTTTACGATTACAACTGCTATCATTTTTTAGATCCCTGCATATCCAGCTGCTTCAAACCCTAGGATTTATCTTCAGCTTCTTCTTTTTCTTTTCTTGATGTTGTTTTCAACCTATAAAACCATAAAACATTAAAAATTATAACTTTCGTGTGTTTTCTAACCTAATGCATAGGTGACAGACATCAGCCGCAGCTGAGACGAAACATTCTTCTAAAACCTACTCCCAGAGCGCCAGAAGTGCAGGTCACACTTTTTGGCCCTAAACCAGCGACTTGGAGCTTCAAGACACGAAAATCTGCCCAAAATCTGTGACCTCACCATTAAATAGGTCAAAAAACGTGACCTCACTTTTTTGCGGGAATTTTTCAGAATGTTTTATGGGTTTGCCTGGGCCTCTGTTCAAGGTTGTTTGACCTCTGTCTCCACCCGTTTTGGACCTTTACTTGTTTTTTTTTTCTCAAAAAAGTGGGAACCTAGCCCCGTAGGGCTTCAGTACCCTCCACACTTTGTGGAAGAGTTTTAGCTGTTGCAGGTTGTCTGAAATTTTTAGACTGTTCAGCCATTTTTTAAGATCTGATACCTCACCTTCAGATCCACTTTAGATTGGCTATTTATCCATCCAAATCACCTCCTTTAGTTTTTTTTTGGTTTTTCCTCTAGGGTCCTCTCAATTTCCCTCTAGGAGATAGCCTTTTGCCACCTCATTTACATAATTTTTTCCTCTGATTTTTTGTTGTTTATCTCCACCTATTTCTAGTAGATCTGACCTTTAGATCCCTGTCCCTCCCGACTGTAGATGTATTAACTATTTTGGTGTGTTTTGAATATTTTTTTCCCACCTAAAGACTACTTATTGAGAGGCCCACCTCCTTGGGTTTAGATTATTGCATTATTAGCTGTTTATTTTCTGTTATTTCAGTTTCATATACTATTATTTGCAGGTTTATTTATAGTTATACAACACAATTTCTCTTTTTCTCTACAAATGTATAGGTTTAAAAATTAAAATTTACACACCTTACAGACACACCCTAAGTGAAGAAGAGCTTGGTTCAAACCACCAAGAAAATACTTTAACATTGAAATCAATTGACGTTGCACCTCTCTTCTCTTGTTTCGACATTGTAATCGGTTGATCCTACACCTCTCCACCCTTGTTGGTCCCTCTTCCCTTTGTGTCGTCATCATTGTGCCACCAAGGCGCTTATCCCAGAGACTTCTTGGCCTTCATCCTCAGTTTTTGGTAGGAAAAATTACTCCTCTCTGTAGGATTCGAGTTAGCCCTCCACCGAGTCTGCACTCAGACTCCTCTTTTGGTTCATTGGGTTCTCCTTCTGGTTCCGCTCCCAGTTCTCCTCCTGTCACCTTCACCATGTTTGGTTCAGGACCTAATGTTGGTGGTAGCCCCGGCCCTAATTCTGGGAATACTACTAGTGGGACCACAACATGAACTACTTCGGCTACTCCCTTGCTCCCCTATATGGCAGGCCTTAGTCTTCCCGATTTTAACAAGTTGATTAATGACCCTATACACCATGATGCTAGTTGGCCTACTATGCCGACCAAGCTCCCTTCCGACATCCCCAAGTTTGAAGGCCTTGCTGGAGAAGATCCTACAAATAATGTTGGATATTTTTTCATGTGGTGTTCATCTAACTCCATTACCGATGACTCTGTCCATCTTCGGTTGTTCCAATGTACGCTTACAGGTGAAGCTTCTAACTGTTATGTTGATTAGGCCTCATCCTCTCAAAACACCTTTGTGACTCTTGCTTAGGCTTTTCTATCTTATTTCCATCTTCCCTTTCGTTATGACACTGGTACTGAGCTTTTGACTTCTTTCTGTCAATAGTCTATGGCCCGCCTATCCGATCATGTCCAGGAATGGTAGAGAAGAAAGAGCCTATGTTGAACCCCTACCTTCGAAGACTATGTCTACATGGAATGGTTCCTTAGATCTCTATTGCATGCTATCGACAAAGATGTCACATCACATTTCCCTCAAACTGAAGAAGCCGCTCTCCAAATTGCATTAAAATATGACCTGATCTACGCTCAGTTGGGTTATGTTTATACTGTTCTACCTGATCTTCCTAGACCCGGTAGTACCAATGCACTGGGGGCATCTCATGTCACCAACGGTATCATTGGAGCTCTCTCTCATCCATACGCTCAGCGTCCCATGGGCTATGGTTTTCCTTGGGGGGCGGCCAATACCTCTTGCACTTATCCCCCTCCCAGTAGCATGTATCCAAGATACGGCATGCCTCCTCCTTTTTCCCAACCTCCTATTTACCACAATGTTATCTAATGCCAAGGTACTGAGTTAAACAGAACCTAGCATATAAAAACTCGAGTGTTTCCTTCACACAATAAAATCTCATCTAATTCTTCATTAAACAAAACATTTGATACTGCTCAAAGCATACATAAATAAAAGAGAGCTGATACAAACAAAAAATTCCGATATGTAATAAACATAATAAAAATTACAAAATCTAACATCTGGCCGAACAATATTTGGCCTTTCGGCTCTTGGCACTTTACAAAAAGCTCTCAACCCATTCCTCACCCTCTCTGTATTTCTCACTTTCTCACTTTTTTTTCCTCCTCATAAAACGTCCCTCCTATTTATACATAAATATGAATTTATTCCATCCCATATATTCCTCCACACAAATCTCAACTAAAATCTAATTTAGATTTATCTTATTTTGGACTCAAGTAAGTCACATTTATGGAATTCCTAATCCCTAGATTATCTACCTAATTCAACTCCACTCATATCCTTAATTATATAAGGAATATTTACAAAAATCCTCACATTTATATTTTCTCTCTTAATTAATTAAAAATGAGAAAAATAATTAAATAAATAATTAAAATATCTCACCCCCGAAATCAAACAAATAAATAATGAAAATTTGGCTTGATGCTCCTGCATCATTATCCAACCTCCTTATTATCTGTATCTGCAACTTGGTGTTCCAGCTCCTCCAAAATTAGCACCTTCGCCTCCCTTGCCTTCTCCAGCCCCGCAACAATAGCCACCACCCCCTCAGGGGCAGGTGTATGACCAGTAAGGCACGACTAATCCTCCTCCTTCCAAAAAGAAGAGGAAATGCACTCAAAATCAATCTGCTCTTGGTAATCCTAGACCTAATCCTAAAAAATGCACCTATCACTGCTAACTAGCAACATGGCACTCATCCCAAGCAGGACAGGCCTATTCGCACGAACAAGCCTTGTTCTTGTTGTGGTGTTTATGGTCATTACATGCATGATTGTCCTCTTTTGCCACAGATGAAGCATATGTGGAAGTCTCAAGCAACATTGCGAGGAAAACAAGCCTCCCCTTCCGTCCCTCCCAGTGTTGCGCCTAGTCAACTAGCTGTGTTTACTAATCGTTTCCCTCAACAAGGATTTATGGCTACCCCACCACCTAAAGGATAGGTGGCCACTCAACATATTCCATCTAGTACCTCTGATTACTATATTATCATGATGAATTTTGACTAACCTATAACCATAGATATCAATCTTCAAACTCGCTCACATCAGTACAACAAGCCTCCCACTACATATTTCCTCGAGCCACCTCCTTCGATCGTGACAGAGCCTCTTTCGACACCTAATGGTCCCTTTTATATCCCTCAGCCTAAGGCAGAGGTTCATACGAAGATTCGTAAGGGACCACTACGCCGAAATGCTATTTCTGGCAAAGTTACCCATTCGTATAGTGTAGTAGATGATTTGGTGCAATCTCCTGCTGCCATTTCAACGCTAGAACTCCTCCAGTCATGCCCTTCATAACGAAAATCTCTAATATATACCATGGGTGTTGTAGATCCTTCCAATGATCATTTTATCATCTTCGATGTTGACCGGTCTAAACATCCTCCTCTTCCTACTTCCGTCGCCTTCCAAATCCTATTCAAGTTCTGGAATGCCAACGTTTCTCGGTGTATCATTGATGAGGGGGCATCCACCTGTGTGATGTCTGCTTTAGTTTGGAGGCAACTCTGATCACGTGAGTTAGCTCCTTCCATGATCACTCTTCGAGAATGGGATGGCCATGCCTCCCAGCCCATTGGCCTATTCTGCAACTGTTCTGTTACTCTTGTAGGCAAGGATGTTTGCGTTGACGTAGAAGTCATAGATGCCCCCTTAGATTAAAACATTCTAATGGATTTTAGCTACACCTATGTGATGCATGCTATTCCATCTGCAGTTTATCACAAGGTGTCCTTCCCTCATGACGGAAAGATAGTCACCATTAACCAGTTGACATATTACAAAATGAAGTCTCAGACCTCCCCTGAGTCCATCATCTCTTCAGTGGCCAATAAGAAAACCTTATATCCTTTGACTAGTGTCTCACCCAAAGTCTACAAAGACTCCTCATTGCTTGGTACAGTCCCTGGTCTTCCTCCTCCTGTCTCTCATCCCAGCTCATTGAATTTTTGCATGATGAAATCGTCTCGCGCTGCCCTTAAGCGGCCCACTTCAGCTATTCAGCAGCCTCGCCCTCCGCAGCCTACTCCTAGCCCATCGATTCAACCTTCTGGACCCCCTCCTCCTAGCCCTTCATCCACATTTGGTGTCCATGAGCCTTTCTACCCTCCTGGAACGGTTCCTCTAGGCCTTAACCATCTTGGAGCCTTCCCACCTGGCCATTACCCCTCCGGTCAGATACCATTCATAGCACCCCCTCTTAGAGTGTACACGGTACCTGTCATGGCTACCCTCTCTCTTCTTAACCTAACCCTGGGGATTCCCGTCTAGTACCTTGATCCCCCAGCCGCTACCCCGCCTGGTAAACCCAAACCTTATCTTGCTTTGACTCCAGTTCAACCGGTCCCTATGACTTCTCTTGCTGTTACAGTGCCTTAGCCACCTCAACAGGAACCCCCTCCTATTGTGACAACTTCAGGTAATGGGGACAAAGCTAGCAAGAAGGAAACCAAAGAAAAGGTTGCCCCGGCAAACCTTGCCCCTCCTTGGCCACCAAAGCATACTATCCAGTGTGCTTTGTGTGATGTTGTCGATCATGCCACCCATGCTTTTCCGAGTTACCTCACCTTCAGTCCATGGTCAATGAGACATTTCCGGAGTCTGATATCCCTGAGGTCTATGTCGCTATACCTGATTCAGTCCCGAAACTCAAATCCTTGCACAAAAATCACCCTTGTGCTTTGTGCGATTTTCATGGCCACTACATGTAGCTCTTTCTTCGCCTTAAAGAGTATCATTCCTCTTTGGAAGCGTTCTGCCAATTCAAGGCCGAGCATGACAAGTTAACCTCTCCCTTTCTTGCGAGTTCTACTTCGGTAGAACCAGAGGATTTATCTGCTCCCATTGACACTCCCCCTCCTAATGTCAGGATGACGGAGCCTGAGGCCAACATCCTCTACCTATCATCATCCATGAGACCCTTGATGGAAGCTCCCTCTACATCTTCCCCTATTGTTTCACTTGACCTCCCTTCAGCGATCACCCTAGGCTCAACATCGGTGGATCCCTTATCTTCTTATTCTTTTGTCATCCCCCGTGAAAATGCACATGTGAACCTTTCTTCTCATGATGATGAGTTAGGTAGCTTCGCCGCGTCATGTGGTCTCCCTTTCTCCAGTCACTCCATCTTATATTGTGATTATGACATCGTGGAATCCTTGTCCACCCCTGACTTTATCTTTCCTACCCATAAGAGGGATGGCACCATACGTTTCTATGGTTACTTTTGTGGCTTAAGCACAAGCTACACCTCCGGTAGCTCCCACACTACACCTAACTGTCGGTGTGTGAGTAGTAGACATCCTACCCGGATATCTCCCTCTCGCTGTGTGTGTTAGAATTCTACTTTCTGTTAAGGTTGCCAGCATTGTTCATCATCCTCTCATTTATTTTCTTATGGAACCTTTCAAATGGACCTCCTATCCACACATTATATTGGTTATGTCGATGGTGCAAGTCGCTACTCTTGGACTCTAGCCTCAGAAGGTTGGGCCATCTTTACCCCCTTGCATTCGCTTGTTCTCTCGAACGGTGTATGCATTGGTACTGCTATCAATAATCAGGCCGAATATGATACAGTGCGAGGTTTATTAGTCGATGACCTCTCCCATCGCATCCTCTACCTTCAAGTTCATTTAGATTCCCTGCTTCTTGTCATACAATTTAATGGTGTCTATTGTGTGCATAATCCTACCCTTTTTAGAAGATATTTACGAGTGAAGATTTTGATGCGTGAATTTGAAATCATTACAGTCAGTCATGTACCTAGAGCACAAAATCACTATGTAGATAACATTGCAAAAATATTCTAGATTGGCATTTAGCACACGCATTTAACACAAGACAATAACATATAACCATCAAAACGATTCATATCCATAATATGTGTCATATAAAATGTTTTAGAGTTCATCAACTATAATACATATGAGATGCCCATAACATGTTACAAAAACTCAAAATTGGGGGCATCACCTACCCCTACACACTAATAAATATCTAGAAGATCTCGAGCTAATGGCTCTGCTCTCACAGCGCGTAGATCACACGTCCCCTGTCTGTCCATCGCCATGCACCGCATGACCCCTCGCCACTCGAAGGGTAGACCAATACATGGTTCTATGTACTGGTCCTCCAAGTATTTCCAGTTGTGCTCTGAAACACTGGTCAGAAGTCTCTCACATCTGCAACGGATGTCCTCTAGAAGGGTTGTCACATCCTCATTTTGTGGCGCTCTCGATCCACTAGGTCCAGTAGTTCATGGTATTACAGGTCATCCCATATACCCGGCCGGTTTTACCAGTGCTGTATTTTCATACCAAAAGTGTTCTATATAAAGCTTTAAAATGTACATAAATATTAGCAATTTTTCACTTACCATCGGGCCTCCATACTCGACCAAGTTGTAGTGGCAAGTCCGGATCGCCACGATAACTCATCCCACTATGGGATAGTCATCTATGTAGAATGGCATCTCATCCCAATGAGAAAAGAACTTGAGTTGGAACACCCGTTCGACCGCCCCACCTCCTCCTCTGCATAGTATCCACCCCCATCGGTGCATCCTGGGCTCCCTCAGGCCACCATCCTGGAGTTGTATGCGAGGCCGAAGTATCAAGATCTTCTCAAAGAAGAGTGAGCACAACACTATCCCATATGCACAGTCATGGTTCACTTGCCGCTTACATAGCGAAAACTATCGTTTCAACGATGATAGCGTCATCTAGGCCCACCCATAGTAGGTGTTACACAGTAATTTTTCACCGTCCCTGCAATCCCTATCTCGCCCATTGGAGGGTCATTTATATGACCAATGAGTAGTGTCATGCCTTGCAAATACCATCATTGCATCCATTTCCATGAAGACAAAATTCCTTCTGTTGATAATTTCCTGAGAAAACCCCTAAAAACACCTGCTTTTGCCTTCGCACTGGTAGCCCATTATGTCCTCGTGAAAATGAGGAAAATTAACACTGAGCCCGCGCCAGTTGGCACTCTGTCCCAGTTAAGCACCCACACCAATCTTCTTATGGAAATTTTTTTAAAAAAGAGGCGAAGTTTCGATTACAACAAATTCATGGATGAGTCATGAGGAGTGGTTGCGACTGAATAACCATGGCCTTACTCCTTTGGCCTCTTGTTTCCACCTTATGGGGAACCTCCCAATGGATAAGGCCTCCCTTCCACTATTTTAGGGATCCCAACCTCCTCCTCTCCTCTATAAATATAGCCATCTTCCATTGATGAAGGGGATGAGTGGTTGAGCCTTCAAGAGCCTTCAATAGCCTAGAGAATGTTGTAAGAGCCTTGATAGTCCTCATAGAGCCAAATCAGTAGCAAGGATATTATTGTCAAGACAACCAAAGATAGAGGCTTGTCCCATTCCCAACGAGCTTTATCGAAACGTATTCCACTGTCGACCCGCCGAAGGAAGAAATAGTGTCAGAGCGCAGGTTGTATCTTTCTTTGTATTGATTAATGATAAGCGACTTTGGTTATGGTTCCACTCATATTATATATACTTTGTGATCATGAGTTGTATATTCTCTGCCTGATACATAATTTCACATATTGGGTTTTACGCTTGTGTGTTGATCGTGTTTCTTGTATATGTAGGTGTTTGATCACGCCAAGTGGGAGAATTGTGATCTGCCAGAGCAAGGAAATGGGAGCGTTATATTCTCTACGAACAATAGCGTTGGACTTAAGGTAGGCCTTCTTCGCAGTTTGGTCTATTGCAATTAGGAACTTGCGCCTTAGCATGATACGATTGTTGCTAGACCCGATCTGGGCTAGTAGGGATCACCTCTATCCACAGAGGGGATTTACCTCTACAACAAATTGGCGACTCCGTTGGGGAGACATTGATTGGAGTTTGTCTTGTCTTTTCGGTTTATTTTTCTCTTTGCCTGCTTGATCAACTCTTGTGGTTTGCTCATTTCTAGTGTTAAACCTCTGTTCAGCCCCAGAGGATCAGATTTGACCTCTTCTTTTCCAAATTTTTCATCTTTGCATGGTTGGCTTTATTGGCGCAGTTTCCACCCTGATAGTCGTGCCAATTGGCACAGGTTTCCAGTTTATCACTCGTAGATGCGAGGGTTTTCCTTTAGATGCTAGGGTTTTCCCTTGTTTGGAAGTTTTTTTTGGTCAATACTTTGCTTCTGGGTTAGTTTTAGATTCTGCTTGAAGTGGTGAGTCTGGTCTTGGTTGGGCGAAATTCTTTGTTTTTTCATTTTCAGGCGTTGGTGCTTGTTGTCAGTTAGCAACCCGCGCCAATTTTCTACTGGGACTAGTTTTTAGTGAGAAGGTCACACCAGTTGGTGCTAGTTGTCAGTGAGAAAGTCGTGCCAATTTTAGGGTGTGTGAAAATTGAGATTTTTCCCCTAAATCCTTCGCCAGTGTGTCCTTCCCTTCCGATCTTTTCTCTGTATGAGCATAGATTACATTGCTGATTGTTCAACTAGAAACTCTTCTTTCTTGAGTGCTTGATGTAAAAGGGAATGAATGCCTTGTTTTGATCTCATGCTTTACAATCCTTTTTGTGCTTGACCTCATATGTCTTGTAGCCTTTTGAGGACTTTCATTACAAAGTGTTTTGAAACAACGATTGCATTCTTATTGTTGGTTTACATCTCTTTTGCATTCATCTTCCATTAAGAATATTTTTGTTTATTTAGTTTTCATCTCAAATTTTGCTTCTGTTAAAATTCATTAGATCACATTGCATTGGAAAGTTTTTTTTGAGATTTATCATTGAACTTAGATCACATTGTTTAATGATTGAAAGCTAAAAGTCGCATTGAGTGCATTCTCTCTCATTGAAAGCATGCATTAAGTAGATTCTCATTTCATAGAAAAGTGCATTGAATGCATTCTTATCATTTGAAAAGAAAAAGGGAAATTGTGCATAGATTTCAATTGCATAGTTTTCAAAAAGAGGATTTTTCGTAGATTACATTGCATCATTCGCATCGTTGAATATTTGAAATTACTTTTGGATAGTGAAAGTCATCTAGTTTGGAAAAATTTCATTTTCAGTATTGTTGTTTGTTGCATCATTGTTTGAAATTCTTCCCTTATCTAAATAACATTCATCGAATTGAAATATTTATTTTCTCATATAGCTGCATATAGGAGATTATCAAATGACATGCGGTAGGGACTTGAAATTGAAACATAATTAAAGATAAACACTAAAATTTATTCAATTTACCTTAAGGCAGCATTGAAACATTAACGAAATATTTAGAGGTCTAGGCTAGTGACGTGTTTCGGTGTCATTAAAACTAGTAGCTGTCATTTGCCTCTTGGCTTTAGACAGCTCTAGTACGGACTTGTGCTCCCTGTACCGTCACGTACATAAAGGGAGACCCCACTAGGTTTCCATCCTTTATCCATAGGAAGTCGATTCTGCCGCCTTATACCCATTATACACCAGACACAGCATTCAGAGAGATTGCCTGCACATACGTCAAGTCCTTGGTTGATTTCTCTTTTACTTTGAAACCAAGGTGTATATTACAGTTCACAGATATCTGGTACACCCTTTGCTTAGATTACCAGAGTAGTCAGTTTGATCTTTACTGACTCCCTAAATTTGAAAATATCATCAAGCAATTGTCGTTTCATGCTTGTTTCCAAATTGAAAGTGATAGAGTAACCTTTCATCTGTTTCTGGACTCCTAAAAGATGAAACGGTAGAGTTTTGTTTCAATGTTTTAAAAATTAACTGCCCACGAAATATTCCTGGTTAAAGTTAGTTTCCTTAGGGTGTTGTTCTAAAGTTGTTTCTAATGGTGACTTTTTCGGATTTCACCAACCAAGGAATCCCCTCCGAAGGGAATCCTGGTCCTTTTCCTCCTTTTGGAAATGTTGGTGCTCCTTATATTGCAATGTTGTCCCTTCTTGGATTAACTGTTGGGTTGCCTATTTGGTTGTTTTCAACCTCTGTGGTCTTGAATGTCTTGGTTGTTGTTCAGTCAGTTCCTCCACCTGAACAACATCATGTTGATTCCTAGGTGGACCTCTCCCCTTCTTCACCTGTTTCTACATCCCCCTCTTCTACTTCACCTGGTGAAAGTCTGGATTCGAGTAATTAGGTGGCTAAGAAGAAGAATAAGAAGACAAAGAAGAAGAAGTCAGATAAGAGAGAGGCTAAGCCTGCAGCTACTAATTCTAAAGCACCTCTTCTTTATAAACCTTCCAACCCTCCGCGGAAATTCGAGTTCCCTTGCAAGTTGTGCCAGGGAAACCATCTTCTTCGAGATTTCCCTGGCATTCCCAAGGTGCTCGAAGTATGGTCCAACGGTCACCCGCCGTTGCCTTTGGCTTTTGGGAGTCAAGTTGGGGGCACATCTTCAACTGGTGCTGGTAAGGCTCCTAAGAAGTACGGTAAGCTCACTAATCCCTGTAAGTTTTGTGAAGGGCACCATTCCATTCACTTTTTTCCGTATATGGATGAAGCCAAGTGATTTTTGGACAACTCAACTGTTTCTGTGTTGTGCCTTCCGGCTGGTTATAATCGCCTTTCTTTGAGTCCTCCACCAGCTGATCCTATGATTGGTCAAGAGTCATCCTCTGTCAATCACGCTCCCTCAGAAATCAAAAATTAGGAATCCATCCCCGACCAACCATTGGTCGTGGTTTCATTTGAGTTGGCTCCATCTACGGTGCACCAGATCTTTTCCATTGAGAGTGGATCTCACACCCCTCATGTTCTTCTGGTCTCTTCAGATTCTTCGAACTTGGAGAAATATTCTCCTATCCCTGCGCCTCAAGAAGCTGTTCCTCCACCTCTCGTGATAGAGGTCCCGAAGGATACCCCTCCCACCTTCGAGATGGAGGTCATGGAGGATGCTCCTTCTTCCTTCGTAGCCCCTCCAAGTAGTTTGGTTGCTTCCTTTGATTGGAATCGATTTCTGGGATACCACCTTCCGTCTTATGTGCCTTTTGATATAGCGGTACATGCATTTGTTTTGGTTGTACCCAGCGCCATTATAGATGAGGGCGCGTCTGTTAGTATTTTATCCTCAACTACTTGGAAAGCTTTCGGTTCGCCGCTGCTTGCGCCTATTACCCAGAATCTGTTGGCATTTAATAGAAGAACTAGTCAACCATTAGGGATCCTTCCAAGGCTACCTGTTACTTTGGGAGGTAAAATCGTCCATATGGATGTGTTGGTTGTTCCAGGCCCCTTGGATTTCAATCTTCTCGTAGGGCGCGATTACACCTATGCCATGGGAGCGCTTGTCTCCCCCCTTTATCGTGTGGTTTATTTTCCACATGAAGGAACGATCGTGACCATTGATCAGCTTTCGTTCTTTGGTCATGATGTGGTAACTGGCCCACCATCATCCCTTCCTAGTTTTTATCCACCCGTTGTATCTACCTCACCACAGGTCAACTATGTGGCTACCTACCCCGTGCCTGTACTCAGTGATGATGTCGTCGTGCATAGTGTGCTGGGGGCATTGGGTCCAGATTTCCAAGATGTTGTTCTCCCATCGGGAGTGGAACTTTTGGAAGCGATGACTTCTTGTTCATTATGATGATGTCGGTCGGAGCACAGTTCGTTTTCTTGTGTCAAGCTCCTTAAAAAATGAAACAAGCTCTTCAGAGCATGGTTCTTTTCCTGTGTCAAGCTCCTTAAAAAATGAAACCGGGTCTGGTCGGAGCAGAGTTCTGTTTCTTGTGTCAAGCTCCTTAAAAAATGAAACAAGGTTGTCGGAGCACAGTTCATTTTTCTTATGTCAAGCTCCCTAAACCGTGAAACAAGGTTGTTGGAGTGGAGTTCATTTTTCTTGTGTCAAGCTCCTTAAAAATAAAACAAGGTGTCCTGAGGATAGTTCTTTTAATGTGTCAACCTCGTTAAAACAATGAAACACGTTCCTGTTCAATTTGAGTCTTTGATAAGATCTCATAAAATCCCAGTTGAGTCTTTCTCTTGGTCTCGTAATTTGAACCTTCAATCCATTTACCTTTCATATGGATTGAAGCTTTGGGAGCATGTACCTCGAATTGAGTCACCATGTTGGGGGCATGCTTAATTTTTCAAGCATAGTTTGTTTCCGTTTCAAGCTTGTGTAAAAATGAAACCAGTTTCAAGCATAGTTTATCTTTGTTTCAAGCTTGTGTAAAAATGAAACCAACTTCAAGAAGAGTTTCCTGATTTCAAGCTTGTGTAAAAATGAAACCATTCCCATTTGACCTCTCGTGATTGCCATTTTATAAGCCTTTTTTTCCAGATGAGCCTTGGTTTTCTCACTCCATCGTCACTATCTGCTTGGCCGATCATATGCCTTCACTTGGTTGTTTTACTGGTTCCTGAGGAACCGCTGCGGTGAGTGGTCTTGTCAGCCAGCCTCTTAACCTTTACTTGTTCTGAGTAGTTCCACCATTACTGGAACCAGTTGCTACCCTTTATACCACTCGTTCCTCCAAGAGGAGTCAACTTTCAGCTCTTTTCTGACTCTCTAAAAATGAAAAGATTTTCGAGTCACTTGTCATTTTGATCTCGTTAAAGTGGCTGTGAAACGATATCTACCCAGTATATGTTTATCCATTTTTTGAGCTGGGATAGATTATTTACGAAAAAGTTATACCCTAGCCTATCGCGACTAGGAGGTTTTATCAAACATAGTTTTCTACCTTTTCGGATTAGAGGAAATATTTATGAAAAGGGATTGCTCGAGTTTACTTTTCTGCTGTCTTTTCAAACTCTCTAAATATAAAAAGACGTCAATTTCTTCCTTTTTCAGACTCGTTAAACCCTGATGACATCGGACTAAGTCATAATGACGATATTCGAGTTTCTCCTTCCTAGGGCTCGTTAAATGTACTAGGATGGATTCGTCCAAAGGATAGACTTATATGACAAGCATATGGTATCCTCTTCAAGCTTGTGTAAAAATAAAGAGGTACTCGCCAGAAATGGTGGGGGGAAAATGAAACCAGTATCATTGTTGTGTCGGCAGTATGTCGCTCTTGAACATGGCACTTGTTTGCATTCGTTTCGGGTTGGGGACATCTCATCTCATTATCCATTTGCCTCCTTGGGTTTGGGTAATCCTTTTTTACCTCTCATCTACTCTTTTCCTCGTCATCATGACCTCAGATCCTTTGATGTCAAATACTGCCAAATCCACTGTCGTGCCACCGATATGTTCAAGATAATTTGACCTCTGCAAAGTTTCAACCATCCTCTGATTCTCATCTGATCCTGATTCAAAACACATTATTTTCCTTTGTCTTGCGTCGATGTTGTGGGAAACACTATGGCCCACCTTCGATTAAGGTCACTTCCTGTCGAATTCAACTCATTATCCAGGAAGCTGATCTAGAGACTCCCTTCCGGTACCTTGGAGCCTACATGCCTCAATGGTAGGTTCTTCACATTCAACACAAGGTTTTCATCATTGACCTTCGATCGGATGATTCTATGGGTGTTCGACGCCAGCTCATTGTTCACATTCCATGGATTGTACCTATAGTACCTTGAGGGCCATTGTCATTATTGGTGGTTCCTCTCGTGTCTGTTAACGACTTTCATCATTCGCTGGTAATCAGACGATGTTCTTGCATGTTCGAATTCAGCTCACCTATTCACATGCTAGAACTTGTACTCTGTCTAGGTCGAGATGGAGTGCAAGACCCTGGATTTTTTCTGTTAGAATCCAGGCTGCAATTCTGTGGATTATTGTGATTGGTTACATGACTCATTCATTGGATGGATGCGACCATACCTGAGTCTATTTATCGATCCTCACTGGATGGCTGCATCCATGCCTTGGATCTGGATTATTGTATAATTTTTTTATGGATGGCTGTGCCCATACCACATATATCATGTATTTGAGATATATTTGTACTTGTCTACGCAGGTTTTTCAATGACAGTGTTTTCAGTTGGACACGTTCTCGTAAAGCATTTCACCCCTCTCTCTCTCGGGCCTCATGCTTTAGGGCGCATCTGTTACACTGTAATTTGTCACCGTCCCTGAAATCCCCATCTCGCCCATTGGAGGGTCGTTTCTATGACCAATAAGCAGTGTCACGCCTTGCAAATACCATCATTGCATCCATTTCCATGAGGATAACATTCCTTCTCTTGATCGATAAATTTAGGGTTTTAGCTATTTTTCTTCAATGATATTTCAAGGCAACTTTATTTAGTCTTTAGAGGATATATTTTTTTATTTTTCCTTGGTGGATATACTGAAAAAGATTCATCATAGGGTTCTTTAGGATCAGGGATGGGAAGTGAGTAGGGTGACAAATAAATATGTAATAGTTTGACACCAAATGAAACATAATGAATTATAGATCAATTTCATGTAGGTATTTTTGGATGTCATTATGCTTGGAGAGAAACAACATATAAGATTCTTAGAGCTATATTTTATTGGCCTAAATTGCTTACACAAGTAGGATAAAAGGTTAGAAGTTATGTACCCTGTCATATTTTTACTAGAAAAGAGATATTGGCACAACTCTCTCTTGTTCTAGTCCTAGTAGAAGCACCTTTTTTAAAAGAGGGACTATATTTTATTGGATAGATTCACCCAGCATCAAGCAAAAAACATATATTGAGTCTCACTGCCACAGATTATTTCAAAAAATGGGTAGAAGTTATCCCATTCAAGAATACTACCGACATTATTGTTATTAAATTTATTGAAGAAAATATATTTTCTAGATTTGGTTTCCCACAACTGATAATTACATAAAATGCACAAAATTTCAGTAGTGTTAAGATGATTGAGTTTTTTCAGAAAACCATATTTTATTACATCACTCTACCCTCTATTAACCCCAAGGAAATGGATTAGCAGAGTCTTCAAATAAAATTTTGGTCAAAGTCATCAAGAAAGTACTTACGGATCATAAGAGAAATTGGGATAGTCATCTTAAGTATGCAGTTTGGGCAAGAAAAATTTCACGAAAGAGATCAACAGGTAAATCACCTTCCAGCTTGTTTATGGCACTGAAGCCATTTTTTCCACAGAATTAGTCTTTCCTGTTTTTAAATTCTTTCAAGAAGCAAATTAAGAACCTGATGATTTTTCTAGAAGAATAAATCATATTATAAAATTGAATGAAAACAGAGATGAAGTTTAGTATGAGATTAGAAATTATCAAAACAAAATGAAAATATTATTTAATACGAAAGCTAGAGAAAGAGGCTTCAAGGAAGGGGATTTAGTAATAAAGTGGGATACTAGAAGAAAGGATAAAGGGAAAGAGGGGAAGTTTGACAAACTTTGGTTAAGGCCTTTGAACATTGTTGAAGTTAAAGGCAACACTACCTTTGTCTTGAAAAATTTGGACGGCCAATATTCTTCATTGCCAGTCAATGGAAAAAATTTGAAGCATTATATCCAGTACTAAAACTGCTTCAATCATTCATCACTGTATATTACCAGATTGTTTCATTTTTCAGAAAAATGTGATTTTTTCAACAGAGACTCCATTAGCTCGAGGAGAAGGCACTTGGATCTACATGTTCTTTACATCCTACAGGAGTAAGAAGTCCCCAATTGGAGTCGATGTTGTAATATATTTTTTTATGATAATTTAGACATTTTTAAAAGAAAAAAAAAAACAAAAAATGCTAGACCAAAAAAAAAAAAACAAAACAAAACAAAAGAAAGAGTGAAAAATGAAAAATAAAAAAGTGGATAGAATAAATAAAAAATAAGAAAAATAGAAAGATTTGTATTCCCCAAATTATAGGCGAGAAAATTCAAAAACTACCCTATTAATTGTTTAATTTCATTTAATTAGCAATAAAATGTGATTAACCTGATTTTTAAAACAAGGTTTGGCGAAAAATCCCATCCGACAAGACCTTTTGTCATTTTTGTTAAAACTTCGTCATATCAAAACATTGTGATATATGCTCAAAGAAATCAATGACCTATGATGCACTTCACACCCCAATACTCTTTGGCATTTAGCCAATCGGGGGCTTGAAAAGTTGGATTCCCCGAATACCTTTGCCACATGTGTTACAACATTTTTTGGTCATCTAACCTGTTACTATTAGATGGACCTAAGTACACCATGTAAGACCAATTTGACCTTAAGTAAAATTTCTTTCACTATGAAAAAGAACTTAGTAAACCACCTTTACTAACTTGTTTATGGTCTAAACAGGAAACCCCATGAGGAAATATTAAAAAAATCTACGTTTGTTTGATTTTCCTCAAGGAATAATTAGTTAAACAATAGTTTAATTAATATTCCTGGTCATATTTAACCCAAAAAAGGAAAATTAATTAGATAAATTATCATTTATCTTATTATTTTCTAGGAATAATTATTTAAGCCTTCTTTAAATAATATTTCTTGTTAAATTTGACTAAATCATTCATTAATAATTAAATAAATCATTATTTCTTTGATTATTACTCAACCATGTCCTTAAAACGATAAAGAAATCATTTACTTATTTTTATTTACAGATAAAGGGATTTGACCCAAGTCAAATTCTTTTTCCCTCCAACAAATATAATAAAATATTCCATAAAAGTTGGATCTTGATTTGGTTAATAATATTTTAATTATGCACCAATATCTAGACCAATTGAATATTTTTTTATAAATAGAAGGGTTTTCCCATTCATTCATCACCTTTTGTTGCCTAAATATCACTCTGGATCTATACTTTTGGTATGACTTTGATCCACCATCATTGTCATATTTTTCTATCTTTTTGCTTGTGAGCTTCCTTTGAGTTCCATTTTTTTCTGGGTTTTCTACATCATCAAGAGAGAGGAATTTTAGATCTGAAGTGCTGAAGACTTACAAGAACCCATCCCATTGAGGAGAACTCATAAAATCCTTCTATTTTTTCCTCCTAGTTGCCCTTAATATAAAATTCGTTCAACATATTCTTGTCTTGTCTATTGGATGCATGGAGTAGATGTTGTTTTTTATTTACTTCTTAATGGATTTCGATGCATATATCTATATTTTTACAGCATTTATCTTGATCAACTAATTGCGGATCTGAAGATATTGACATCGATCTTTGCTGTTAGGGCTGTTTGTTATGCACAACTAAAGTGGCCTTTTTTTGTACACTTTCAATTAAGATTCATACTAACAATTGGCGACTCCACACGGGTTTACGATTACAACTGCTATCGTTTTTTAGATCCCTGGATATCCTGCTGCTTCAAACCCTAGGATTTCTCTTTAGCTTCTTGTTTTTCTTTTCTTGATGTTGTTTTTAACCTATAAAACCATAAACCATTAAAAATTCTAACTTCCGTGTGTTTTCAGACCTATTGTGTAGGTGACAGACATCAGCCGCAGCTGAGACGAAACATTCTGCTGAAACCTACTCCCAAAGTGCCAGAAGTGCATGTCACACTTTTTGGCCCTAAACCGGTGACTTGGAGCTTCAGGACATGAAAATCTACTCAAAATCTATGACCTCACCATTAAATAGGTCAAAAAATGTGACCTCACTTTTTTGCGGGAATTTTTCAGAAGTTTTTTGGGTTTGTCTGGGCCTCTATTCAAGGTTTTCTGACCTCTGTCTCCACTCATTTTGGACCTTTAATTGTTCTTTTTTTCTCAACAAAGTGGGAACCTAGCCCCCTAGGGCTTCAGTACCCTCTAGACTTTGTGGAAGAGTTTTAGCTGTTGCAAGTTGTCTGAAATTTTTAGAGTGTTCAACCATTTTTTAGATCTAATACCTCACCTTCAGATCCACTTCAGATTGGCTATTTATCCATCCAAATAACCTCCTTTAGTTTGGTTTGGTTTTCCTCCAGGGTCCACTCCATTTCCCTCCAGGAGATAGCCTTTTTCCACCTCATTTACATAATTTTTTCCTCTGATTTTTTTTTGTTCATCTCCACCTATTTCCAGTAGATCTGACCTTTAGATACCTGTCCCTCCCGACTGTAGATGTATTACCTATTTTGGTGTGTTTTGACTATTTTTTTGCCCACCTAAAGACTACTTGTTGAGAGGCCCACCTCCTTGGGTTTAGATTATTGCATTATTAGCTGTTTATTTTCTGTTATTTCAGTTTCATATACTGTTATTTGCAGGTTTATTTACAGTTATACAACACAATTTTTCTTTTTCTCTACAAATTTCTAGGTTTAAAAATTAAAATTTACACACTTTACACACACACCCTAAGTGAAGAAGAGCTTGGTTAACACCACCAAGAAAAGACTTTAACATTGAAATCAATTGACGTTGCACCTCTCTTCCCTTGTTTTGACATTGTAATTGGTTGATCCTGCACCTCTCCACCCTTGTTGGTCCCTCTTCCCTTTGTGTCGTGTTTGTGTCGTCATCATTGTGCCACCAAGGCGCTTATCCCAGAGACTTCTTGGCCTTCATCCTTAGTTTCCAGCAGGAAGACTTACTCCTCTGCGTAGGATTCGAGTTAGTCCTCCACCGAGTCTGCACTCAGACTCCTCTTTTGGTTTATTGGGTTCTCCTTCTGGTTCCGCTCCAAGTTATCCTCCTGTCACCTTCACCATGTCTGGTTCAGGACCTAATGCTAGTGGTAGCCCTGGCCCTAATGCTGGGAATACTACTAGTGGGACCACAACATGAACTTCTCCGACTGCTCCCTTGCTCCCCTATATGGCAGGCCTCAGTCTTCCCGATTTTAACAAGTTAATTAATGACCCTATACACCATGATGCTAGTTGGCCTACTATGCCGACCAAGCTCCCTTCCGACATCCCCAAGTTTGAAGGCCTTGCTGGAGAAGATCCTACAAATCATGTTCGATCTTTTCATATGTGATGTTCGTCTAACTCCATTACCGATGACTCTATCCATCTTCGGTTGTTCCAATGTACGCTTATAGGTGAAGCTTCTAAGTGGTATGTTGATCACGCCTCATCCTCATAGAACACATTTGTGACTCTTGCTCAGGATTTTCTGTCTTATTTCCAGCTTCCCTTTCTTTATGACACTGGTACCGAAATTTTGACTTCTTTTCGTCAATCGTCTACGACCCGCCTATCCGATCATGTCTAGGAATGGTAGAGAAGAAAGAGCCTATGTCAAACCCCTACCTTCGAAGACTGTGTCTACATGGAATGGTTCCTTAGATCTCTCTTGCATGTTATCGACAAAGATGTCACATTTTATTTCCCTCAAACCAAAGAAGTCTCTCTCCAAATTGCGTTAAAATATGACCCGATATACGCTCAGTCAGGTTATGTTTATACCGTTCTACCTGATCTTCCTAGACCCGGTAGTACCAATGCACCGGGGGCATCTCATGTCGCTGACGGTATCGTTGGAGCTCTCTCTCATCCATACACTCAGCGTCCCATGGGCTATGGTTTTCCTTGGGGGGCGGCCAACACCTCTTGCACTTATCCCCCTCCCAGTAGCATGTATCCAAGATACGGCATGCCTCCTCCTTTTGCCCAACCTCCTATTTACCACAATGTTATCTGATGCCAGGGTACTGGGTTAAACATAACCTAGCATATAAAAGCTCTAGTGCTTCCTTCACACAATAAAATCTCATCTAATTCTTCATTAAACAAAACATTTGATACTGCTCAAAGAATACATAAATAAAAGAGAGCTAATACAAACAAAAAATTCCGATATGTAATAAACATAATAAAAATTACAAACTCTAACATCTGGCCGAACAATAATTGGCCTGTCGGCTCTTGGCACTTTACAAAAATCTCTCAACCCATTCCTCACCCTCTCTGTATTTCTCACTTTCTCACTTGTTTTTCCTCCTCATACAAAGTCCCTCCTATTTATACATAAATATGAATTTATTCCATCCCATATATTCCTCCACACAAATCTCAACTAAAATCTAATTTAGATTTATCTTATTTTGGACTCAAGTAAGTCACATTTATGGAATTCCTAATCCCTAGATTATCTACCTAATTCAAATCCACTCATCCTTAATTATATAAGGAATATTTACAAAAATCCTCACATTTATATTTTCTCTCTTAATTAATTAAAAATGAGAAAAATAATTAAATAAATAATTAAAATATCTCACCCCCGAAATCACACAAATAAATAATGAAAATTTGGCTTGATGCTCTTGCATCATTATCCAACCTCCTTATTATCCATATCTACAACCTGGTGTTCCAGCTCCTCCAACATTAGCACCTCCGCCTCCCTTGGCTTCTCCACCCCCGCAACAGTAGCCACTGCCCCCTCAGGGGCAGGTGTATGAACAGCAAGGCACGACTAATCCTCCTCCTTCCAAAAAGAAGAGGAAATGCACTCAAAATTAATCTGCTCCTAGTAATCCTGGACCTAATCCTAAAAAATTCACCTATCACTGCTAACTAGCAACATGGCACTCATCCCAAGCAGGACAGGCCTATTCGCATGAACAAGCCTTGTTCTTGTTGTGGTGTTTATGGTCATTACACGCATGATTGTCCTCTTTTGCCACATATGAAGCATATGTGGAAGTCTCAAGCAACATTGCGAGGACAACAAGCCTCCCCTTCCGTCCCTCCTAGTGTTGCGCCTAGCCAACTGGTTGTGTTTACTAATCCTTTCCCTCATCAAGGATTTATGACTGCCCAACCACCTGAAGGTCAGGTGGCCACTCAACGTCTTCCATCTGGTACCTCTGATTAGCAGATTCTCATGATGAATTATGACCAACCTATAACCATAGATATCAATCTTCAGACTCGGTCACATCAGTACAACAAGCCTCCCACTATGTCTATCCCTGAGCCACCTCCTTTGGTCCTGACAGAGCCTCTTTCGACACCTAATGGTCCCTTGTAGATCCCTCAGCCTAAGGTAGAGGTTCATACGAAGATCCGTATGGGACCACTACACCGAAATGCTATTTCTGGCAAATTTTCCCATTCTTATAGTATAGTAGATGATTTGGCGCAATCTCCTGCTGCCATTTCAACGCTGGAACTCCTCCATTCATGCCCTTCATAACTAAAAGCTCTAATATCTACCATGGGTGTTGTAGATCCTTCGATGATCATTTTATCATCTTCGATGTTGACCGGTCTAAACATCCTCCTCTTCCTGCTTCCGTTGCCTTCCAAATCCTATTCAAGTTCTAAAATGCCAACGTTTCCCAGAGTATCATTGATGATGGGGCATCCACCTGTGTGATGTCCGCTTCGGTTTGGAGGCAACTCAAATCACTTGAGTTGGCTCCTTCCACGATCACTCTTTGGGCATGGGATGGCCACGCCTCCCAGCCCATTAGCCTATTCTACAACTGTTCTATTACTCTTGCGGGAAAGACTGTTTGCGTTGACGTAGAAGTCATAGATGCCCCCTTAGATTACAACATTCTATTGGATTGTAGCTACACCTATGTGATGCCTGCTATTCAATCTGAAGTTCACCACAAGATGTCCTTCCCTCATGATGGAAATATAGTCACCATTAACCAGTTGAAATATTAAAAAACGAAGTCTTAGACCTCCCCTGAGTCCATCATCTCTTCGGTGGCCAATAAGAGAACCTTCTATCCTTTGACTAGTGTCTCACCTAGAGTCTAAAAAGAGTCCTCAATGCTTGGTACATTCCCTGGTCTTCCTCCTCCTACTCTAATCCCAGCTCATCGAATGTTTGCATGATGAAATTGTCTCGGGCTGCCCTTAAGCAGCCCACTTCAACTATTTAGCAACCTCGCCCTCTGTAGCCTACTCGTAGCCCTTCGATTCAAAATTCTAGACCCCCTCCTCCTAGCCCTTCATCCATAGCTAGTGTCCATGAGCCTTTCTACCCTCCTCGAATAGTTCCTCCATGCCATCGAATAGTTGGTTAATGGAGCCATCCAACCTGGCCATTATCCCTCCGGTCAGATACCATTCATAGCACCCCCTCCTAGAGTGTACATGGTACCTGTTATGGCTACCCTCTCTCTTCTTAACCTGACCCTGGCGATTCCGTCTGGTACCTTGATCCTCTAGCTACTACCTTGCCTGGTAAGCCTGAACCTTATCTTGCTTTGACCCTAGTTCAACCAGTCCCTATGACTTCTCTTGCTACTACAGTGCCTCAGCCACCTCAGCAGGAACCCCCTCCTATTGTGACAACTTCGGGTAATGGAGGCAAAGCCAGCAAGAAGGCAACCAAAGACAAGGTTGCCCCAAAAAACCTTTCCCCTCCTTGGCCACCAAAGCGTACTATCCAGTGTGCTTTGTGTGATGTTGTCGCTAATGCCACCCATACTTTTCCGATTTACCTCACCTCCATTCCATGGTCAATGAGACATTTCCAGAGTCTGATATCCCTGAGGTCTATGTCACTATACCTGATTTAGTCCCGAAACTCAAATCCTTGCACAAAAATCACCCTTGTGCTTTGTGCGATTTTCATGGCCACTACATGGAGCTCTATCCTCGACTTGAAGAGTATCATTCCTCTTTGGAAGAGTTCTTCCAATTCAAGGCCAAGCATGACAAGTTAACCTCTCCCTTGCTTGCAAGTTTTGCTTCGGTAGAACTGGAGGATTTATCTGCTCCCATTGACATTCCCCTTCCCGATGTCGAGATGACGGAGCCTGCCCCCAACATCCTCTACCTATCATCATCCATGAGACGCTCGGTGTAAACTCCCTCTGCATCTTCCCCTATTGTTTCGCTTGATCTCCCTTCAGCAATCACCCTAGGCTCAACATCGGTGGATCCCTTATCTTCTTATTATTTCGTCATCCCTCGTGACAATGCGCATGTGAACCTTTCTTCTCATGATGATGAGTTAGGTAGCTTTGCCGCGTCATGTGGTCTCCCTTCCTCTAGTCACTCCATCTTCTATTGTGATGATGACATCATGGAGTTCTTGTCCACCCCTGACTTCATCTTTCCTGCCCATAAGCGGGATGGCACCATCCGTTTCTATGGTGAATTTCATAGCCTGAGCACAAGCTACACCTCCAGTAGCTCCCACACTACACCTAACCATCAGTGTGTGAGTAGTAGACATCCTACCTGGATAGCTCCCTCTCACGGTGTGTGTTCGATTTCTACTTTCTGTTCAGGATGCTAGCATTGTTCATCATCCTCTCATTTATTGTCTTGTGGAACGGTTCAGATGGACCTCCCATCCACACCTTATATCGGTTATGCCAATGGTGCAAGCCGCTACTCTCGGAATCTAGCCTCGGAAGGTTGGGCCATCTTTACCCCCTTGCATTCACTTGTTCTCTCGAATGGTGTATGCATTGGTACTGCTACCAATAATCAGGCCGAACATGATACAGTGCGAGGTTTATTAGCCGATGCCCTCTCCCATCATATCCTCTACCTTCAAATTCATTTAGATTCCCTGCTTCTTGTCATGCAATTTAATGGTGTCTATTGTGTGCATAATCCTATCCTTTTTAGAATATATCTACGAGTGAAGCTTTTGATGCATGAATTTGAAATCATTACATTCAGTCGGGTACCTAGAGCAAAAAATCACTATGTAGATAACATTGCAAAAAATATTCTAGATTGGCATTTAGCACACGCATTTAACACAAGACAAATACATATAACCATCAAAACAATTCACATCCACAATATGTGTCATATAAAATGTTTTAGAGTTCATCAACTATGATACATATGAGATTCCCATAACATGTTACAAAAACTCAAAACTGGGGGCACCACCTGCCCCTACACACTAATCATTATCTAGAGGATCTCAAGCTAATGGCTCTGCTCTCGCAGCATGTAGATCGCGCATCTCGCGTTAGTCCATCGCCATGCGCCGCATGACCGCTCGCCACTCAAAGAGTAGACCAATACATGTTTCTATGTACTGGTCCTCTAAGTATTTCCAGCCATGCTCTGAAACACCGGTTAGAAGCCTCTCACATCTGCGATGGATGTCCTCTATAAGGGCTGTCACATCCTCATTTTGTGGTGCTCTCGATCCACTAGGTCCAGCAGTTCATGGTACTACAGGTCGTCCCATATCATGGAAAATTTTACCAGTGCTGTATTTTCATACCAAAAGTGTTCTATATAAAGCTTTAAAATGCACATAAAGATTAGAAATTTGTCACTTACCATTGGGCCCCCATACTTGACCAGGTTGTAGTGGTAAGTCCGGATCCCCAAGATAACTCATCCCACTATGGGATAGTCATCTATGTAGAATGACATCTGATCCCAATGAGAAAAGAACTCGAGTCGGAACATCCATTCGACCGCCCCACCTCCTCCTCTGCATAGTAGCCACCCTCATCGGTGCATCTTGGGCTCCCTCGGGCCACCATCCTGGAGTTTTATGTGAGGTCGAAGTGTCAAGATCTTCTCAAAGAAGAGCGAGCACAACACTGTCCCATATGCACAGTCATGGTTCACTTGATGCTTACATAGACACAATTGTCCTTTCAACAATGATAGCGTCATCTAGGCCCACCCATAGTAGGTGTTACACAATAATTTGTCACCGTCCCTGCAATTCCCATCTCGCCCATTGGAGGGTCGTTTCTGTGACCAATAAGCAGTGTCATGCCTTGCAAATACCATCATTTCATCCATTTCCATGTGGACAGCATTCCTTTTGTTTATCATTTCCTGAGAAAACCATAAAAACACTTGTTTTTGCCTTGGCATTGGTAGCCCATTATTTCCTCGTGCCAATGAGGAAAATTAACACTGAGCCCGTGCCAGTTGGAACTCTGTCCCAGTTAAGAACCCACGCCAATCTACTTATGGAAAGTTTTTTAAAAAAGAGGCGAAGTTTCGATTACAACAACTTCGTGGATGATTCATGAGGAGTGGTTTCGACTGAATAACCATGGCCTTCCTCCTTTGGCCTCTTATTTCCACCTTATGGGGAACCTCCCAACGAATAAGGCCTCCCTTCCACTATTGTAGGGATCCCAACCTCCTCCTCTCCTCTATAAATATAGCCATATTCCATTGATGAAGGGGCTGAATGGTTGAGCCTTCAAGAGCCTTCAATAGCCTAGAGAATGCTGCAAGAGCCTTGATAGTCTTCATAGTGCCAAATCATTAGCAAGGAGATTATTGTCAAGACAACCAAAGAGATAGGCTTGTCCCATTCCCAAAGAGCTTTATCGAGATGTATTCCGATGTTGACCCATCGAAGGAAGATCCAGCGTCAAAGCGCAGGTTGTATCTTTCTTTGTATTGATTAATGATAAGAGACTTTGGTTATGGTTCCACTCATATTGTATATACTTTGTGATCATAAGTTGTATCTTCTATGACTGATACATAATTGCATATATTGGGTTTTACGCTTGTGTGTTCATCGTGTTTCTTATATGTGTAGGTGTTTGGTCACGCCAAGTGGGAGAATTGTGATCTGCTAGAGCAAGGAAATGGGTGCGCTATCTTCTCTACGAACAACAACGTTGGACATAATGTAGGCCTTATTTACAGTTTGGTCTATTGCAATTAGGAACTTGCGCCTTAGCATGATACGATTGTTGCTAGACCCGATCTGGGCTAGTAGGGATCGCCTCTATCCGCAGAGGGGGTTTACCTCTACAACAAACTGGCGACTCCGCTGGGGAGACATTGATTGGAGTTTGTCTTGTCTTTTCAGTTGATTTTTCTCTTTGCCTGCTTGATGAGCTCTTGTGGTTCGCTCTTTTCTAGTGTTAAACCTCTGTTCAGCCCGAGAGGATCAGATCTGATCTCTGCTTTTCCGAATTTTTCATCTTTCCATGGTTGGTTTTATTGGCATGGTTTCCACCCTGACAGTCGCGCCAATTGGTGCAAGTTTCCAGCTTATCACTCGTTCCATCCCTTATCTGGCACTGATTACAGCCAGATAGCCGTGCCAGTTCCTGTAGATGCTAGGGTTTTCCCTTGTTTGGAATATTTTTTTGGTCAGTACTTTGCTTTTGGGTTAGTTTTAGATTCTGCTTGAAGTGGTGAGTCTGGTCTTGGTTGGGAGAAATTCTTTATTTTTTCATTTTCAGACATTGGCGCTTGTTGTTAGTTAGCAACCCGTGTCAATTTTCCATTGGCGCTAGTTTTCAGTGAGAAGGTCGTGCCAGTTGGTGCTAGTTGTCAGTGAGAAAGTCATGCCAATTTCAGGGTGTGTGAAAATTGAGATTTTTTCCCTAAATCCTTCACTAGTGTGTCCTTCCCTTCCGGTATTTTCTTTGTATGAGCATAGATTACATTGCTCATTGTTCAACTAGAAATTCTTCTTTCTTGAGTGCTTGATGTAAAAGCGAATGAATGCCTTGTTTTGATCTCATGCTTTAGAATCCTTTTTGTGCTTGACCTCATATGTCTTGTAGCCTTTTGAGGAATTTCGTAACAAAGTGTTTTGAAACAACGATTGCATTCTTAGTGTTGGTTTATATCTCTTTTGCATTCATCTTCCATTAAGAAGATTTTCGTTTATTTAGTTTTCATCTCAAAGTTTGCTTTTGTTAAAATGCATTAGATCACATTGCATTGGAAAGTTTTTTTTGAGATTTATCATTGAACTTAGATCACATTGTTTAATGATTGAAAGCTAAAAGTCGCAATGATTGCATTCTCTCTCATTAAAAGCATGAATTAAGTAGATTCTCATTTTATCGAAAAGTGCATTGAATGCATTCTTATCATTTGAAAAGAAAAAGGGAAATTGTGCATAGATTACAATTGCATAGTTTTCAAAAAGAGGATTTTGCATAGATTACATTGCATCATTCGCATTGTTGAATGTTTGAAATTACTTTTGGATAGTGAAAGTCATCTAGTTTGGAAAAAAATTGTTTTCAGTATTGCTGTTTGTTGCATCATTGCTTGAAGTTCTTCCCTTAACTAGATAGCATTCATCGAATTGAAAGATTTATTTTCTCATATAGCTGCATATAGGAGATTGTCATATGACATGCGGTAGGGCCTTGAAATTGAAACATAATTGAAGATAAACACTAAAATTTATTCAATTTACCTTAAGGCAGCATTGAAACATTAACGAAATATTTAGAGGTCTAGGCTTGTAACGTGTTCCGGTGTCATTAAACCTATTAGCTGTCGTTTGCCTCTTGGCTTTAGATAGCACTAGTATGGACTTGTGCTCCCCATAACATCGCGTATATAAAGGGAGAACCCACTAGGTTTCCATCGTTTATCTGTAGGAAGCCGAGTCTGCCGCCTTATACCCATGATACACCGGACACAGCATTTGGGGAGATTTCCTGCACGTACGTCAAGTCCTTGGTTGATTTCTCTTTTACTTTGAAACCAAGGTGTATATTGCAGTTCACGGATATCTGGAACACGCTTTGCCTAGATTACCAGAGTAGTCAGTTTGATCTTTACTGACTCCCTAAATTTGAAAATATCATCAAGCGCTTGTCCTTTCACGCTTGTTTCCAAATTGAAAGTGATAGAGTCACCTTTCATTCGTTTCTCGACTCTTAAAAAATGAAATGGTAGAGTTTTGTTTCAATGTTTTAAAAATTAACTGCCCATGAAATATTCCTGGTTAAAGTTAGTTTCCTTAGGGTGTTTTTCTAAAGTTGTTTCTAATGGGAAATTTTTTGAAGTTCACCAACCAAGGAATCCCCTCCGAAGGGAATCCTAGTCCCTTTCCTCCTTTTGGAAATGTTGGTGCTCCTTATATGGAAACGTTGTCCCTTCCTGGGTTAATTTTTGGGTTGCATGTTTGGTTGTTTTAAACCTCTGTGGTCCTGAATGTCCCAGCTGTTGTTGAGTCAGTTCCTCCACCTGAACAACATCATGTTGATTCCAAGGTGGACCTCTCCCCTTCTTTTCCTATTTCTGCATCCCCCTCTTCTACTTCACCTGGTGAAAGTCTGGATTCAAGTAACCAGGTGGCTAAGAAGAAGAAGAAGAAGACAAAGAAGAAGAATTCAGATAAGAGAGAGGATAAGCCTGCATCTACTGCTTCTAAAGCACCTCTTCTTGATAAACCTTCCAACCCTCTGCAGAAAGTCAAGTTCCCTTGCATTTTGTGCCAGGGAAATCATCTTCTTCGAGATTGCCCTAGAATTCCCAAGGTGCTCGAACTATGGTCCAACGGTCGCCCGCCATTGCCTTTGGCTTCTGGGAGTCAAGTTGGGGAATCGTCTTCAACTGGTGCTGGTGAGGCTCCTAAGAAGCAGGGTAATCTCACTAATGCCTGTAAGTTGTGTGAAGGGCACCATGCCATTCACCTTTGTCCATATATGGATGAAGCCAAGCGAGTTTTGGACAACTCGGATGTTTCTGTGTCGTGCCTTCCGGCTGGTTATAATCTCCTTTCTTTGAGTCCTCCACCAGCTGATCCTACGATTGGTCAAGAGTCATCCTTGGTTGATCCCGCTCCCTCAGAAATTCAAAATCAGGAATCCATCTTCGACCACCCATTGGTCATGGGTTCATTTGAGCTAGCTCTGCATACGGTGCACCAGGTATTTTCCATTGAGATTGGATCTCACACCCCTCATGTTCTTCTGGTCTCTTCAGATTCTTCGGACTTGGAGAAAGATTCTCCTATCCATGCTCCTCAAGAAGTTGTTCCTCTGCCTCCCGTGATAGAGGTCCCGGAGGATACCCCTCCCACCTTCGAGATGGAGGTCGTGGAGGATGCTCCTTCTTCTTTCGTAGCCCCTCCGAGTAGTTTGGTTGCTTCTTTTGATTGGAATCGATTTCTGGGATACCGCCTTCCGTCTTATGTGCCTTTTGAGATAACGGTACAAGCATTTGGTTTGGTCATACCTAGCACCATTATAGACGAAGGCACGTCTGTTAGTATTTTATCCTCAACTACTTGGCAAGCTTTCGGTTCTCCACCGCTTGTGCCTGTTACCCAGAATCTGTTGGCATTTAACAGAAGAACTAGTCAATCGTTAGGGATCCTTCCAAGGCTACCTGTTACTTTGGGAGGTAAAACCATCCATATGGATGTGATGGTTGTTCCAGGCCCCTTGGATTTCAATCTGCTCTTGGGGCACAATTACACCAATGCCATGGGAGTGCTTGTCTCCTCCTCCATTCGTGTGGTCTGTTTTCCACATGAAGGATGGATCGTGACCATTGATCAACTTTCGTTCTTTGGTCCTAATGTGGCAACTGGCCTGCCATCATCCCTTCCTAGTTTTTATCCACCCGTTGTATCTGCCTCACCGCAAGTCAAGTATGTGGCTACCCACCCCATGCCTGTACTCAGCGATGATGCCGTCGTGCATAGTGTGCCGGGGTTATTGGGTCCAGATTTCTGAGATGTTGTTCTCCCATCAGGAGTGGAACTCTTGGAAGCGATGACTTCTTGTTCATTATGATAAAATCAGTCGGAGCACAGTTAGTTTTCTTGTCTCAAGCTCCTTAAAAAATGAAAAAAACTCTTTAGAGCATGGTTATTTTCCTATGTCAAGCTCCTTAAAAAATGAAACCGAGTTTGGTCGGAGCAGAGTTCCTTGTCTTGAGTCAAGCTCCTTAAAAATTGAAACAAGGTTGCCGGAGCACATTTCGTTTTTCTTGTGTCAAGCTCCCTAAAGCATGGAACAAGGTCTTCGGAGCGAAGTTCATTTTTCTTGTGTCAAGCTCCTTAAAAAATGAAACAAGGTGTCCTGAGGATAGTTCTTTTAATGTGTCAACCTCGTTAAAACAATGAAATATGTTCCCGTTCAATTCGAGTCTTTGATAAGATCTCGTAAAATCCCAGTCGAGTCTTTTTCTTGGTCTTGTAAGTTGAACCTTCACTCCATCTGCCTTTCATATGGATTGAAGCTTGGGGGCCATGTACCCGGACTTGAGTCACCATGCTGGGGGCATGCTTACTTTTCCAAGCATAGTTTGTTTTCGTTTCAAGCTTGTGTAAAAATGAAACCAGTTTCAAGCATAGTTTATCTTTGTTTCAAGCTTGTGTAAAAATGAAACCATTCCCATTTTACCTCTCGTGATTGCAATTTTATCATCCTTTTTTGCCAGATGAGCCTTGGTTTTCTCATTCCATCGTCACTATCTGCTTGGCCAATCATATGCCTTCACTTGGTTGTTTTACCGGTTCCTGAGGAACCACTACGATGAGTGGTCTTGTTAGCCAGCCTCTTAACCTTTAATTTTTCTGAGTAGTTCCACCATTACTGGAACCAGTTGCTACCCTTTATACCACTTGTTCCTCTAGGAGGAGTCAATTTTTAGCTCTTTTCTGACTCTCTAAAAATTAAAAGATTGCCGAGTCGCTTGTCGTTTTGATCTCGTTAAAGTGGCTAGGAAACGATATCTACCTAGTATATGTTTATCCCTTTTTCGGGCTGCGATAGATTATTTAAGAAAAAGGAATACCCTAGCCTATCGTGACTAGGAGGTTTTATCAAACATAGTTTTCTACCTTTTCGGATCTGAGGAACTATTTACGAAAAGGGATTGCTAGAGTTTACTTTTCTGTTGTTTTTTCAAACTCTCTAAATATGAAAAGACACTAATTTCTTCCTTTGTCAGACTCGTTAAACCCTGATGACATCGGACTCAGTCATAATGATGATATTCGAGTTTCTCCTTCCTAGGGCTCGTTAAATGTACCAGGATGGATTCATCCAAAGGACAGACTTATATGACAAGTATATGGTATCCTCTTCAAGATTTTTTAAAAATAAAGAGGTACTCGCTAGAAATGGTGGGGGGAAAATGAAACCAGTATCATCGTTGTGTCGGCAGTATGTCGCTCTTGAACATGGCACTTGTTTGCATTCATGTCGGGTTGGGGACATCTCATCTCATTATCTGTTTGCCTCCATGGGTTTGGGTAATCCTTTTTGACCTCTCATCTTCTCTTTGCCTCGTCATCATGACCTCGGATCCTTTGATGTCAAATACTGCCAAATCCACTGTCGTGCCGCCGATATGTTCAAGAGAAGTTGACCTCTACAAAGTTTCAACCCTCCTTTGATTCTCATGTGATCCTGATTCACAGCACATTATTTTCCTCTGTCTCGCGTCGATGTTGTGGGAAACACTATGTCCCACCTTCAATTAAGGTCACTTCCTGTTGAATTCAACTCATTATCCAGGAAGCTGATCTAGAGACTCCCTTCTGGTACCTTGGAGCCTACATGCCTCAATGGCAGGTTCTTCACATTTGACACAAGGTTTTCATCATTGACCTTCGATCGGATGATTCTACGGGTGTTCAACGCCAGCTCATTGTTCACATTCTGTGGATTGTACCTATAGTAACTTGAGGGCCATTGTCATTATTGGTGGTTCCTCTCGCATCTGTTAATGACTTTCATCATTGGCTGGTAATTAGATGATGTTATTGCATGTTCAACTTCAGCTCACTTATTCACATGCTAGAAATTGTACTCTGTCTGGGTCGAGATGGAGTGCAAGACCCTAGATTTTGTCTGTTAGAATCCAGGCTACGATTTTGTGGATTATTGTGATTGGTTACATGACTCATTCATTGGGTGACTGTGACCATACCTGAGTCTATTTATCGATCCTCACTGGATGGTTGCATCCATGCCTTGGATCTGGATTATTGTATACTATGTTATGGATGGCTGCGCCCATACCACATATATCATGTATTTGAGATATCAGTTGTACTTGTCTATGCAGGTTTTCCGACGGCAGTGTTTTCAGTTGGACATGTTCTCATAAAGCATTTCACCCCTCTCTCTCTCGGGCCTCATGCTTTAGGGTGCATCTGTTACACTGTAATTTGTCACCGTCCCTACAATCCTGATCTTGCCCATTGGAGGATTGTTTTTCTGACCAATAAGTGGTGTCATGTCTTGCAAATACCATCATTTCATCCATTTCCATGAGGACAACATTCCTTCTGTTGATCATTTCTTGAGAAAACCCCTAAAAACACCTGTTTTTGCCTTGGCGCTGGTAGCCCGTTATTTCCTCGTGCCAATGACGAAAATTAACACTGAGCCCATGCCAGTTGGAACTCTGTCCCAGTTAAGCACCCCCACCAATATGCTTATGGAAAGTTTTTTAAAAAAGAGGCAAAGTTTCGATTACAACAACTTTGTGGATGAGTCATGACGAGTGGTTTCAACTGAATAACCATGGCCTTCCTCCTTTGACCTCTTGTTTACACCTTACGGGGAACCTCCTAAGGGATAAGGCCTCCCTTCCACTATTGTAGGGATCCCAACCTCCTCCTCTCCTCTATAAATATAGCCATCTTCCATTGATGAAGGGGCTGAATGGTTGAGCCTTCAAGAGCCTTCAATAGCCTAGAGAATGCTGCAAGAGTGTTGATAGTCCTCATAGAGCCAAATCAGTATCAAGGAGATTATTTTCAAGACAACCGAAGAGAGAGGCTTGTCCCATTCCCGATGAGCTTTATCGAGACGTATTCCGCTGTCGACGCGCCGAAGGAAGATCCAGTGTCAGAGCGCAGGTTGTATCTTTCTTTGTATTGGTTAATGATAAGTGAATTTGGTTATGGTTCCACTCGTATTGTCTATACTTTGTGATCATGAGTTGTATCTTCTCTGACTGATACATAATTACATATATTGGGTTTTACACTTGTGTGTTTGTCATGTTTCTTGTATGGACAAGTGTTTGATCGCGCCAAGCAAGAGAGAAATGTGATCTACCGGAGCAAGGAAACGGGAGCGCTATCTTCTCTATGAACAATAGCATTGGAATTAAGTTAGGCCTTCTTCGTATTTTTGTCTATTACAATTAGGAACTTGCGCCTTAGCATGATACGATTTTTTCTAGACCTGATCTAGGCTAGTAGGGATCACCTCTGTCCGTAGAGGGGATTTACCTCTACAATAGTACGTCCTACTCAACACACTCTCCACAAGCATCATCTGCCCTCCAGTGATGCGGTGGAGTACCTGATTGCCTAGTATCCATAGCACCGCTGTAGCCATAGCACGGGTCTCTAACCTCTCTAGATCCTCGATGGGTATCTGTGTCCCTTTGACATGGAGACCTGGTTGACCATGGCGCTCTACAAACTCCATGATGTTTTTTCCTCATGGTACCAGTGGCTGGGCATTCCCTACCTTCCTAAGTGGTGGGAGACCAGTCAAGAAATATATATCCTGGACCATCAACTCGATCTGGTGCCCCTGCACTATAAAGAAC
The DNA here is from genome assembly GCA_034641835.2 of Pinus albicaulis. Lineage (NCBI taxonomy): Eukaryota > Viridiplantae > Streptophyta > Pinopsida > Pinales > Pinaceae > Pinus > Pinus albicaulis. Next base: position 214,118 of record JAXQQM020086435.1, on the reverse strand, counting down.
TCATGGTCCGAGTCCCAATAGCTGAAAATTCGGGCCAATAAGGGCTCTCTAGCTCTCATTAAAGGGTTCTTCACAAAATTTAGAACCCCAAACATGTCCAATGCACTGTGGACACCCTGATCCTCCCAGATCTCTGACCATAATGTGCCCAGGTCTCTCTCTCTCCAGCTGATCCATAATTCTACCATATCTGCACAAAACCATCATATTTTTCAATGTACAGATAGGAAATATTGTATCCAAACACAAAAACCCAATTCTTAGTCAAAAAACATCATAGAAAAACCCCTCCCTGTCAGGTCACACTTTTCACGGCCAATCCTGGGACAAGTCACAATTTTTTTCCTAAAACCTGTTACCCAGGTCACATTTTTTTACCGAAAGAGTGTGACTCGGATCTGAAGAGGAGCAGGGGTCTGTTCCTGAGCTATGGGGACCTAAACTGAATTTTCAATACACTGAAATGAAAGAGCAGGGTTAGGCCTCTTACCTGCAACTGACGAATCTTGTTCCAACGGTCGGTTTGTCCACTACGAACACTACAAGATTTAGGGCAGTCTCTCCTCTCTACATTCACCACATCTCCACATGAAAATGAGTGAATTTGGAGGGAAAATGCCTTATTAAGAGAGAAACCCCTGATTATTCTTTCGCCTGGTGTGGCCAAACCATAGCTCAGTTTGAAAAACCGTCTATACCATTGGAAAGCTCTCATCGAGCCCTCAAATGGGTATCTCTTAGTTTTTTGTGATTTGATACTTCACCAAGACACATTTCATCCAAGAAGGGTCACTTCACCACTCCTCAAAGTTGAATTTCTTCACTTGCAACACTTGTACTTGGGGCATAAATTTGCCTCCATAGTTGTCCATTCTTGTGTCGATTTTCTTCATGATTAACCATCATGTACTCATGTATTTTATGGTCCCCATTGACCTTTTCTGTGTGGCAGCATCATCGAGTAACCCTTGTTTAGAGCATCCGAGTTGAGTCATCATTGCATTCATGGAATCCTTGATTGATTGGTTCCTCTCTCATGTTGCACATTATGGTCTTCAATCCTACTGTCCCCTATCCATCATGATATTGTGTCAGTTGCTGCCAGTTCATCCATGCCCTTTATGCTATAATAAGGGAAGTCATCTGTCTGCTACTCAGTACCCCCCATTTCATCATCATCCCTAGTGTTAGTCTATCATTCGCTCTACTATTTTCTCTTGTACCTTAGTTTAGGATCCCTTATCGCCTCACCTATGGCGGACCTCCTTCTATTGACATCAGATCATTCATTCTAGAAGACAGGTCTAGAGGGCAGTGTACCTTGGTTCCAGCTTCCACTCTTGTTCGGTGCCTCAGATCAGGTGAAGGGACTCCTTACATCCCTTTGACTTGATTGTTTCTCAGCTCCAGCTCCTTTCAACATGATCGAGATCCGTATACTTGATGGTTCAGTGATGTAGCAGATGATACTGGCGATTCTCGAGTATGTGTGAGATGTTTCAGCCCTCATGAGGGGCTGGCCCTATAGGTATCCCCCCACATTCCTAGATGACCTCTTCATTACAGCCTTTGATGCAGCTCCATATATTTGATGATGTTGACCTCAACCGCTTGCAGTGTCTTTTGTTTTCATGTATAAGTCAAAAAATTTCAGAGCCCTTTCCTGTTTACAGGGGAATTTGGGTTGTATTTGTATCTCATGTACTCATATATTATTGTATAATTCATGGCTGTTATCCCAGGCACAATTTTTTTGTGGGATTCATTATCATATTTTTACCTGGCTCATGTTTATGCCAGCATGTACTATATTGTTCAGTCCCTTGTTTACTGGATGCACTATTCTTTGTACTTTGTCTCAACGGGCATAAGTATGCCTCCCTCGCCACCTATAACACAGGTATTCACTCATAAACGAGACTTGTCACACCTGTAAGTCTGGCCTCGTCAAGGTCTAGTCCTTTAGCACTTTGGTCTAGCTTATATTTCTCTCTCTTTGACTTCCCCTTTGGTGTCTAGTGATTAAGTTCTTACAACATACTTCGATCATATGATTATCCCCTATCACTCACACGCTAGGGGGCAATCTGTTACACCATTTTTTTGGTCATCTAACCTGTTACTATTAGATGGACCTAAGAACACCATGTAAGATCAATTTTACCCTAATTAAAATTGCTTTCACTATGACAAATAACTTAGTAAACCACCTTTATTAAGCTGTTTATGGTCTAAACAGGAAACCCCATGAGGAAATATTAAATAAATCTACATTTATTTGATTCTCCTCAAGGAATAATTAGTTAAACAACAGTTTAATTAATATTCCTAGTCATATTTAACCCAAAATAGGATAATTAATTAGATAAATATTCATTTATCTTATTATTTTCTAGGAATAATTATTTAAGCCTTATTTAAATAATATTCCTTGTTAAATTGGACAAAATCATTCATTAATAATTAAATAAGTCATTATTGATTTGATTATTACTCAACGACATCCTCAAAATGATAAATAAATCATTTATTTATTTATTATTTACAAATAAATGGATTTAACCCAAGTCAGATTCTTTTTCCCTCCAACAAATATAATAAAATATTCCATCAAACTTCGATCTTGATTTGGTTAATAATATTTAAATTATGCACCAATATATAGACTAACACAATATTTTGTTATAAATAGAAGTGTTTTTCCATTCATTGATCACCTTTTGTTGCCTAAAGATCACTCTGGATCTATACTTTTGGTCTAACTTTGATCCACCATCATTGTCATATTTTTCTATCTTTTTCTTGTGATCTCCCTTTGAGTTCTATTTTTGTTTGGGTTTTCTACACCATCAAGAGAGAGGAATTTTAGATCTGAAGTGCTGAAGACTTACAAGAACCCATCCCATTGAGGAGAACTCGTAACATCCTTCCATGTTTTTCTCCCAGGTGCCCTTAATATAAAATTCATTCAACATATTCTTGTCTTGTCTATTGGATGCATGGAGTAAATCTCATTTTTTTATTTATTGCTTAATTTCTTTTGATGCATAGATCTATATTTTTGCAGCATTTATCTTGATCAACTAATTACAGATCTAAAGATATTGGCAGCCATATTTGTTGTTAGGGTTGTTTTTTATGCATAGCTAAAGTGGTATTTTTTCGTACAGTTGAAATTAATATTCATACTAGCAATGTGCCTTCCCTTCATGCATTTCGCACCCCCCACCCGCTCCAATACCAAAAATTGTGTCCCCCCCCACCACTCCAGCCTGCAAACCGTGTCCCCCCCCCCCCCTCCCCATTCCGAAAAACACTCCTGCTCATTCAAAATACATCTGACTCCTCTCCTGCCAAAGCTCACCACTACTCCCATTCTACCAAGTTTCACCTCTTTCCACCAATCACGTTCCCCCACTTGTAAACTATCAATTAGTCATTATATTCTTTCCCCTCACTCCTCCATAATGGATAATTTCATGAATAAATCATAGTTCTCAAAGGTTAAATTTCATTTTTTTTAAATAGAAAAAACTCATTGTGGACCTGTCTATCCATCCCGCTACTGTTGTAACCAATTACAGGACTAAATCACCATGCCAGTCATAGATCTAAAAAAAACTTTGTCAACAACAAGGCAAATTGAATATCTTCACCACATTTTCATACAACAGTGGAAATCAAACTATCTCCAGGTAAATACAATCCTTTTACCTTTCCTCTGCAACTGTGTCTTCAAAACAGAAATCTAACAATACTGATAATCCTCTGCTTCCTCCTCCTATTGACTTAGACCGTGCACCTTTGGTAGACCAGCATTATAAAGTTTCAGAAACCAATTGTGATTTTGATTTATTCAAACTCCACAATTGGTTTAAACATAACTTTTTAGAGTCAATTGATGAATTAAACCTTTGGAATTCATCTCTCCCCCAATTCACCATTCCACAAACCTTTTACTTCCCATAATTTTTTGTATGATGTTAGTTTAGGTATTCCCCAAGTCAGAGAGAAATAATTTCTCAAAAAACAAATTCTTGTTCACCATCACTGTTGAGTCAATAAATAACATGTTGCAAGTCCAAAACCCTGAAAAATTGCTTTCATTTTCTCCAAAATCCTTCATAAAAAACTATATTTTCCTCAAAGAACCAAAATATTTGAAACATTCTTTGCATAATATGCTCAAATTCCTAAAAAGAATCCACCCTATCAATCATCTATGTTTCTAGAAATGGCTAAGCAGATTATATCCATTGTTGCTTGTCTGTTAGGTTATCATTACAATCAATGGGTCAATGAGGTGATAACTCGTTTCATGTGAGTTTTCTCATCAAATGAAAAACCTATGATCTTCGGTTATAGTCAATACTTAGAAGATTCGATTCTTGAGCAAATCATAATATTTAGCACAGGGGTGTTGAAATACACCTCTATTTTAATGTATGTGTTCCTATATAATCAGTCATATGTATTCTCTTTTCCTTTGCAAAATATAGACAGTCAGGGAAATCCACAATCAATAATTCAATGGACATCATTAGTAAGAAACAATACCACTGAATATACATTCAATTAATTTTTGGATCAGTTTTGACATGTGGACATGATTCTATTAAACAGTGATGCAGAACGAAGGATTGGGACAAACATTAAAAGAATCATGCATTTGAGTGAACAAACTAAAATAGGAGATTGGTAATTGTACCAAAATTATACATAAATTAGAGTATATGGTTGTGAGTTACCACCATATAGATTGCCCAAAAACATACCTCTTTGAATATTTTATGTGGAGTACATTAGGAAAATGATTAACATGGATAAGCTTCATTTTGTATCAACAAGGAAAAAGACCCAATTAAAAATCAAGACTCAAATAGGACCTTTTATTTTTAATACGAGATGAGGGGGGAAGTAAGAAAATGTAATGTTGAAACTAACAAAATTCAAGCTCAATTTAACTTGGTCTTATGACCCACTAGGAATAATTTCTAAATTGAGGGTAGAGAAAAAATATATCCCATATGCACACACTCCTAGACCTAAAATAAAATAGTACATGAAGCAAGATGAATGGCAGGAAGATACCTTGTAAGAAGTAGAAGAACATAATATATCAACAACCATATCTCAAACTCTAGTATCTGAATAAAATCATGACAAAATATAAAGTAAATGTGATTCGCTTATTGTCAAAGAGATCTCAGTGAAAGAATTCAAGATATACACTAAGAGGCAAAAGAAAAATGACATAGATGAATCACAAGAAGAAGGTACTACATAGTAGCATCCAATTTTCATGACAGGGCCATTGTACCTTCATCCTCTACAAGAGAAGGAATAATGATTAGATCTCCTTCAGTCTCTCAAGATGCAACATCAACATATATAGGGGAAACAAAACAAAATAAAAAGGAGCCAAGCATATTTTGAGTCTAAAAAGAAATAAAAAATAAGAATGAAGCTTTGAAAGCTTCCACTTATACTCAGTTTTAGAAGCAGAAAACTACCTCATAGCATAGGATACTCTCAGCCTTTCATACAGAAAAGGGAAAAGTGAAAATTCCTTTCCTAAAGCTAAAGTTTAATCATCCAAGAACAACATATGGTTATACAAAACTATTTTTCTCTTTTTATGTAGATTTAATTTATCCCATTTACTAGATATATCTACACAAGAAATCTAGTGAGATGATATTTTATTATCTCACAAACTTAGCTATGGAAGCATCTAGACTACAAGCTTCAATGAACAATGTCTAATCTTAGCTGAAAATAGAGAAAATATCTTCTCTATCCAAGGATACCAAGATAAAATCCTTGGAATATTTAGTGGTAAAATTGGGATATGACCTCACTGATGTGAAAGAAGTAGAGGAGATTATCAAGGGTAAAAATGTAGACATGACTACTTTGAGAAAACAACTCAAACTCCCAACAAAAAAAGATCCACAAACTAAAGAAGTGGGAGAGCTAGAAAAGAAAAAGGAAGACATGTTTAAAATAATAACTGAGAAAAATGTACAAATTTCCAAGATGGATAAGGAGCTTGAAATATTCCTGAAAGAAAAAGAGAAGGTAGGCCCTCAAAAAAATGGCGCCTTAATAACAGTTCAAGTTACATTCATTGCACCAACAACAATTCTACCTATAGCCACTTCAGCAGGTCCATCTACATTGACAAGCATACATCCAAAATTGTAGTTGACAAAAGCAATGGAAGAGTTGTCAATTAAAGGACAAGAATTTGAGAAAATAAAGGATCGCTTTCTAATATCTAAGAGAAGATGTTGAAAATATATATTCCCTATGTGGCAGAATTACAGAAAACACACAAGCTGACTCAAAGAATTGATGCCTTAGAAAATCAAACCCTTTTTGTTAATACCATATCACAAGCCAAAGAAAACATCTGGATAGAAATAAATGAGGCCATCACTGAAATTTTTCCTTGAATACAAATCATCTTTGAATAAGATGAATTAGTTAAAATGTCTAAAGCAGTAATTACATATGCAAAGAAATAATTGGGTATGAAACCAAGTAGAGCCACACCTCTTATTAGGATTCTAGATTCTACAATGAAAGAAGAATTAGAATATTTTTATATATAGAAAAAGACAGAATCCATTCTATAAGTAAGAAGGATTATTACTAAGAGAAATTTGATGCTGCAATTGCAAAAATAAGTGCCACAATTTAGAATCAGGAATCCAAAAATTTCATAGAAGGTTCTTTGTTTAACATCAAAAGTGGTTGCATGGCTTAACATGAATAGGAGATAAATTGATTAATCTGAATGAATATCAACATAAGCTTTATTCAATTACCAAAGATAAATAAAAAATTTCAAATATAAAGGGTTCAGTTATAGGAAAATATTTCATGGAAGCCCTTAGTTATGATTTACTTATCAAACATGAGATAAGTCATTTATATTTTGTTAAACATACCTTACAAAAATATACTAAGGTAGGTGAATTTTTCGGAAAATTACTCAAGTTTACATATCCAGATGAATAAAGATGGAAATAATTACGTAAATTATTGAAGCAATGAGCTAGCAGGATCAACAACAAAGCAACAACACAATTAGGCTAGATCAACACCATAATTTTCAAAAACAGTGCTAGCAATTTTAGTAGTTTTGTTTTTACTATTATTTTGGATTATTCTTGTAAAAAAGTTCTAGATATTTTCAAAACAAATATAGATATTTGTAGAAGAAACTGTACAAATACTTCCAAAGTCAAATTGAAAAGGGTTGAACACTTAGGACAAGATTCTAAAAGAATAATTGCAAATATATGGAGTTGCTTCTTATTAATAAAAGGATTATAGATTTGCTTCAAAACAACTTGTCATCTTGTGAGTTATTTTTAGTAATTCATTCATTTTGTTGTTTTCTACAAGTATTTAATATTTATGGAGAAATATGGGTAAGATATATTTGAGTGTCAACTTATCTTAAATCCACTATGAAGTTATAAATTATTACATAGATTTTTTAAATGGACTATATGTCCTAATAACTCCTATACATTAATAAATTTTCACTTATTCATGAAATTATATACATCTTTTTGGGTTGTGAACATATTTTTCTTGCATATCTCCTTATGATTAAATAAGTATTTTATCTGAATAATTACAAAATCATAGCCTTGTACATTCTACCTTGCAACTCCTTTAAAATCCAAATTACTATAAATCAAGGTATAACACCTCCTCAGATAAGCTTAAAATATTGGTCATCCAAAAATTAAAAACAATAAAATTTTTTATATTCTCTGGCATAATTAGATAACCTAGAATTATCTTAGAGATACAATAGTAGCTACCCTCTAGCATAAATAGGCCGAAGCAATAGCTCACTAGGATTCAAATTTTGGATGTAGCGAGATCAATCTTTGCTTTTGTATTAGGAATTTCTAACTTTCATTGTTCATGTAAAAGATTGGTTATGAAATACAATGATAATTTGGTTTCTTCTCCGTTGAGTTTATTTCAGGGATTTGAGCTTGTGAGTTAGAGCCAATCCATTGGCCCCAGTCTCTCTTGTATACATGTGTCTTTCTTTTATGTTTCGGAAGTTGATTTATTTAATTGCATGTTTGGTAGAATATAAAACCTTAAAATTGTGTGCTAAGCCTCCCTATATCACCTTTTTTTTTGGAGATTGAGGAGGAAGGTTTTCCACCACAGACCAAATATTTTTTCATTTTATGATTTCTTGGAAAATTTAGATAGTTTTACTTTTCTTGTCATGAACATGTTTTAGGTTTAGAGGTACATTTATGATTATTTTGGATAGGCATAGTTATCTAAATTCAACTCATCTTTTCCACCATTTTTATGATAATTTTGTTAATGATGAATGCATGAAACATATGTATTTATTGCAAGTTTGGATAGAGTAGCAGAGAAGGACCCTTCAACACCATCACCTTGAGTTTTCACCCGTCATCATCCACCTTCCATCCAAGTCACTTATAACCTTGTTTTCAGGTCACTATTACATCACCAAGAGCAACCTTGTGGGTGCAAGACATGCTTTTTAAAGAGCTCTAATCTTGGCGAAGGGGTTTTCCATCCTTCATATACAAGGGTATGCCTTTACCCCACCTATTATAACCTTCTTCTCATCATTTTTTGCCTTAAATGCCTCTCATCTTATTTCATGTAGCTTTTTAGGACATCTTATAGCACTACAGGAAATCCTGTAGTAGCTTCCTGTAGCAATGCCAAACACCCTCTCCTTCAGAAAAAAATAATTCTCCATCTCACCTAAGCCTAGCCAAGCCAACAATAGACCTTTAGCCCTGAATGCTTAGTCCAGGGACCTCCTTAGACCAGCCAAGCACCTCCTTATTTTGCTACAAAATATAGCCATTTTACAATGTAATTAGTCCATTGCAATATGCATCATTAAACATATTAGTTAATCACAAGTTAGATAGGACATAGTTAGTCATTGATTTCACATGTGTGCTCTAGATTTTTTTCTTGTTTTACAATTCAATTTAGTAATCTAGACTATGAATTCCACTTAGTGTAATTTCTTTTTCTTTCCTTAACATAAGTATGAATCTTTCTTTCTTAAAAATAGTTAGATGAATCAGTGTGATCTAGAGTAGTTTCTTTCCTTGTTGACAGAATAATGGTTATAATGTATTTCGAGTTTTAGATTGCATTTAGAAGTGTGATAGACTTCCTTTCCTAGAAGTAACCCTAGTATTAGTACCTCATTGTAGAACTAAGATGAGGATGGCATGAGTAGAGATCATTTGTTGTGCATATTATTAGAAATACTGAGAGCGGGGGGGCGGGGGGGGGGTGAATTAGTATTCCTTTCAATTAGAGCATTAGTTAATATTCAATTATTATCAGTGTTTGTATAATTATAGTAGTAAACAAAGTGAACACAAATTCACACAGTTTTTAAGGTGGAAACCCACACTAGCACAAAAACCACCTCATGCTTTTGTAATAATTATTTAATATTCAACTCCAATTGAAAATAAAGCTCCAACTTCCTATAATCTAGAAAATAATTCTTCTCCATCTCCCACTAATGGATGCTACAATGCCCTAGATTCTTCAGTAGTCAACTAAACGGATGCCCCAACACCCAATGAGCTAAAACTCACCTTAGCACCACCCTACCATCCTATAGAAGAATAAAACAATAATGGACTCCTGTACGAGGGAAAATGGTCCACTTTACAATGATATAGAATGATGTAGAAGAAGAAGATAGACTAGACCATAACCCCAACTATGACACAACCACCTAATGATGATCCTAGACCTCTCGACGCTACCTCTTCAACTCTTGGCAGATAGACACTCGTAAATTTTTACAATGATGCATTTACAATGACTTAGTACAATTTTGTAAATTTTGTACGAACCCTAGGTTGATAAAGTAAAGTTGATTAGTCTTTGGGAGTTGAATCACTCTTAGTGCAATACTAGGGCTCACTAGGTGTTAGAAACAAATTCTCCTCCATTTTCACTTCTTAGGGCTTTCAATTTATGACCAATCTCCTTTTCAAGCAATGCTTTGTATTCAAGAATTTTGGAAACAATTTCATCCCTTTTACTCATGAAGAAAATCTATAATTTTCTAGAAAAGGCATCAACAAAAATCACATAATACCTTTGTTTTTGTTGGGTATGTGTTATATTCTTTCCACAACTAAGCACGCGCAGGGGGGTAAGAGGGGGGGTGATGGCCCCCCCTTTGCGCTGGGCACAACGGGGGGGTCACAGGGGGGGTGGTAGCCGCCCCTGTCGAGGTCCGAGGCAGCGCCCCGGCGAAATTTTTTGGTCCTTAATTTCCGGTGGTTAGTCCGCGTCCATGGTTTTTTGCATGGTTTTGCACATGGTATTGGGGCACGATGGTTTTCGGCCCCTGGTATTTTTGTAGATCCGGTCAAGGGAACTATGGTTATGTTCTAATCCAGGGTTTATGGATTGGGGTTTATGTATGCTTCGGCATGTATATATATGTGTTGTAACACTAAAAGAAATATAATGAAAAATCAAGCTGGTCGTCCCGATTTGGGATCCAGGGGAAAATCTCTGTGTTTATCTATTTTATGTTTTATGTTCTCGCTATTGTTTATTCTCTGTTATAAGATTCATGTGTAGATAATTTCTGTTCATGGTTAAAACCTACATTTGGTATCAGAGCTGTTTCGGCTTCAAGGGGACGCCTTTGCTGCTAAGGGTTTTTTATTTTGGGCCTGAGGTAGACCATGTTCAGTGGGAGATATGTGGGATCGATTCTTGCGGTGAAAGAAGATGGTGAGCGACGGAAAGATAGAGATAGAGAAATTTAATGGTCAGAGTTTTGAGTTGTGGAAGCTCAAGATGGAGGATCTGCTGGTGGATAAAGATCAGTGGATCGCGGTAGATCCAGGTACTAAACCAACGGGAATGTTAGATGAAGACTGGAAGAAAATGGATCAGAAGGCTAAGAGCACAATACGGTTGTGTGTCTCAGATTCAGTATTGTTGAATGTATCTGGGGAAGCTACGGCGAAGAATTTGTGGGAAAAACTTGGGACTTTGTACCAATCTAAGTCTCTGGTGAACAAGTTGTTCCTACGGAAAAAGCTATATAACCTGAGGATGAAGGATGGAGACTCAGTGATAGAGCATTTGAACATCTTCAATACTGTGGTAAGTCAGTTGTCATCTATTGATATTAAAATCTTAGATGAAGATAAGTGCATCAGTTTGTTGTGTTCTCTACTAGACTCGTGGGATAGTCTGGTTATTGCAATAGGTAGCAATACAACTACCTTGAATTTTGATGACATTGTCTCAGCCTTGCTGTCGGAGGAAATGAGACGGAGAAATATGGAGGTTCAAAATGGAGATGCCTTATGTGTACAAGGAAGGTCCCAGAATAGGAAAAAGAATAAGGTTTCGAGTGGGAGATCCAAATCTAGAGGGAGATCTAAATCTCCTGGAAATTTTTTAAAGGTGTGCTGGAAATGCGGAAAGGGAGGGCACTACAAAAAGGACTGCAGATCTAAGGCTCGTGAGAGGGGAAAGGGATCTGATGATGCTCCTTCTGCAGAGGCAAAAACCACCTCGGATGAAGGTGGGGATGTGTATTTGGCTTCTTCTTCAAATACATATGTATATCATGAGTCATGGTTGATTGACTCATGTGCATCCTTTCACTTCACTCCCCATAGGGAGTGGTTCTGCGAGTATGAGAAATATGATGGTGATGTCTTCCTAGGCGATGATAGGAAGGCCAAAATCGTCGGACATGGAAAGGTCAAGCTGAAGCTACAAGGTGGAAGGATTAGAACACTTCCTGGTGTTCTACATATTCCTGCATTGGCCAGAAATCTGATTTCTATAAGCAAGATGGATGATGTAGGCGTAAAAACAGTGTTCGAGAAAGATGCCTGCAAGATGGTTCGGGGAGCACTGTATTAATGCGGGGAGTTCGGACTGGAACTCTATACAAGCTACAAGGTAGCACTGTTATTGATGGGTGTAACAGTTCTATGGTTCCTAAAAGTGGGACGAAAAGCCTAGCTGTCTCTGGAGAAAAGACCATACTATGGCATCAAAGGCTTGGACATATTGGAGAGAAGGGCCTTCGGATACTGCATAGAAATGGTATGGTAGAAGGTATGTCTAATTGCTCTCTGGATTTTGATTTCTGTGAACATTGTGTATATGGGAAGCAGAATCGGGTGAGTTTTCCTTTTGGTGCTAAGAGGGTGAACAAGATATTAGAACTTGTGCACAGTGATGTGTTTGGACCTGTGTCAGTTCCATCACTGGGAAATTTTGTGGACTATGTTTCATTCATAGATGACTTCTCAAGGAATACATGGATATATTTCTTTAGGAAGAAATCTGAAGTCTTTGACATATTTAAAGAATTTAAGGCTTTGGTGGAAAACCAGACAGAGAAGAAGATAAAGTCGCTGAGGATAGATAATGGTGGGGAGTTCTGCAATAAGGAATTTGAAGAGTTCTGTAAGAAGTATGGTATAGCACGACAGAAGAATACTCCATACACACCTCAGCAAAATGGAGTTGCGGAAATAATGAATAGAACACTGATGGAAAAGGCAAGAAGCATGCTCAGTGGTACCGGGTTAGGACAAGAATTCTAGGCAGAGGTAGTGGAGACTGCATGCTATGTGGTTAACAGATCACCTTCATCAGTGTTGGAGGATAAGACTCCACATGAGGTATGGACTAGTAAGAAACCCTCTCTTTCACATCTAAGGGTATTTGGATGTGATGCATATGTACATGTTCCAAAGGAGAAAAGGACCAAGTTGGATAATAAATCTGAAAGGTGCATCTTTATAGGGTATAAGGATGGTTTAAAGGGTTACAAGCTTTGGAAACCAGAAACAAGGAAGGTTGTGTATAGCCGAGATGTGGTGTTTAGAGAAGTGAAAGATGTTGTTAAACATGAAGTCCTACCAAAGGAACCTGAGAAGATAGAGTTTGAGCTAAAGGAGGATGAATCAGACTCTAAAACAGAAGAAGACTCAGAAGATGAAGAGCCACAAACTACAGCTTTGAAAAGATCAGTTCGGGAAAGAAGGCAACCAGAAAGGTATAGTCCATCTGCTTTCTGTTCAGGTTTTGCCTTAACAATAACTGATGATGAACCCAGAACTGTCAGGGAGGTAGTAGATTCAGAGGATGTAAAACTTTGGAAGGAGGCCATGGTTGATGAAATGGCATCCTTGCACAAAAATGAGGCATGGGATCTGGTGGAGTTGTCGGCTGGAAGGAAGCCCATCGAGAGCAAATGGGTGTTTAAGAAGAAGATGAATGTAGAAGGCAAGGTGGAGAAATACAAAGCTCGGTTGGTAGCAAAAGGTTATTCCCAGGTGCCGAGAATTGATTTTGGTGATATTTTTTCTCCTGTTGCCAAAGTTACTTTGATTAGATTACTTTTATCTGTTGCTGCTGCATTTGATTTTGAGATAGAACATATGGATGTGAAGACAACATTTCTTCACGGGGATCTAGAAGAGGAGATCTACATGAAGCAACCTGAAGGCTTTATGGTGAAGGGTAAGAAAGAACTAGTATGCAGGTTGAAGAAGTCTCTGTATGGGTTAAAACAGTCACCAAGGATGTGGTATCAGAAATTTTATACCTATATACGGGGACTTGGCTTCACCAGAAGCAAGGAGGATCACTATGTTTATTTTAAATTAATTGGTGACCGTGTTATTTATTTGGTATTTTATGTGGATGATATGTTGTTGATTGGAAATGACAAAGAAATTATCCAAGATTTGAAGACCCAACTGTTCTCCAAATTCGACATGAAGGATCTTGATGCTACAAACTATATTTTGGGCATGGAAATTAAGAGAGATCGGGCAAAGAGGAAGCTCTGGTTAAACCAGAGGAAGTATGTCGAGACTATATTGCGGAGGTTCAATATGCAGGATAGTAAACCGGTGAATGTTCCTATTCCTGTAGGTGTAAAGCTGTCTGCTGAACAGTGTCCCAAGACACAAGAAGAAGAGAAGTATATGTCCCGTGTTCCATATGCAAGTGCAGTGGGTAGCCTGATGTATGCAATGGTCTGTACTAGACCAGACATTGCACATGCAGTGGGAGTATTGAGCAGGTTTATGTCAAACCCGGGGAAGGAGCATTGGACAACAGTGAAGCGGGTTTTCAGATATTTACGTGGCACTAGTGATTATGGCTTGTGCTACCAGGGAAGACCAGGATTGGAAAGAATGTTGGAAATTCGTGGTTTTGTTGATGCAGACTGGGCTGGAGATATGGACCAAAGAAGATCTACAAGTGGGTATGTGTTTAGCCTATTTGGAGGCGCAGTCAGTTGGATGAGTAAAAGACAGTCTGTAGTGGCTCTTTCAACTACAGAGGCAGAATACATAGCAACCACTCATGCAAGCAAGGAAGAAATTTGGTTGCAGAGATTGTGTTCAAGTATGGGGTTGGTACAACAAGCTATAAGGATAGACTGTGATAGCCAAAGTGCAATTTTCTTGGCTAAGAACCCTGCTTATCATTAAAAGACAAAGCACATTGATGTTCAATATCACTTTGTTAGAGATATGGTTGAGGCTAAAAGGGTGTTGCTGGTAAAGGTGGACACTTTGAAGAATGTTGCGGATGCATTAACAAAGTCTGTGAGCACTCAGAAGTTCTCTTGGTGTAGAGAAACAATGGGTGTTGAAGAATTGGGCCAATGACTAAGCTCTCTTGTGACCCCCTGTGGAAAGAAAACAAGTGGGAGAATGTTGGGTATGTGTTATATTCTTTCCATGACTAAGCACAATTATATTTGGTCCTTAATTTCCGGTGGGTATTCCGCGTCCATGGTTTTGTGCATGGTTTTTCACATGGTATTGGGGCACGATGGTTTTCGGCCCCTGGTATTTTTATAGATCCGGTCAAGGGAACTACGGTTATGTTCTAATCCAGGGTTTATGGATTAGGGTTTATGTATGCTTCGGCATGCATATATATGTGTTGTAACACTAAAAGGAATATAATGAAAAATCAAGCTGGTCGTCCCGATTTGGGATCCAGGGGAAAATCTCTATGATTATCTGTTTTATGTTTTATGCTCTCGCTATTGTTTATTCTCTGTTATAAGATTCGTGTGTAGATAATTTCTGTTCAGGATTAAAACCTACAATTTTGTTATAGAGGCTATATAAATTCCACTTACATCATAGTGGACTCACTCCAATATTTCTCATATTCTACTATCTTGGCCATGAAAGGTGTACTAGACATATTTCCCCAATTTGCATCCCTTGCAGACATCATGTTGGTCAAGCGTGCATTTTGGGAGACTGATGGTAATCTGCTGCATGATTTATGAGGCCTCATGGCGTAATTTTCCCATGTGTTTGTGCCATAGTTCTCTAACATCTCAACTTTTCACCTCTTCTTCCCTTCTACTCAGTGCATCACAAGATTCCACCTCAAGTTTGTAGATATTTTTCACTATAAATCCAATATGTTTCACTTTCACGGTATATATATATCTCATAAATTCTTTCCCCTTATTGAAAACAACATCATAACCTTTATCGTCCAATACCACCAAAAAGATCAATTTTTTCTTCAGCCCAGTTACATACATAACATATTTCATATGAAGATGGGAGCCAAACTCCCTCTTAAAGGTTACAGTTCCAATACCTTTGGTATTTTACCTCCCATCATCCCCAAGTTCTGTGTGAATCCAAAGATCCTTCTCATCTAAGATACTAAAGAAAAATTTTCATCCTATCATATGGAACGAGGAACCTGAATCTAAGTATCACGCACTCCCCATTATAGTGTTTTCGATCATGAAATTATGGTGAAGTCTAATTCAAATTTTGAGGCAAGTGCATCACCTCCTACTCCACTTGAGGGCTTCTTGTGTCGACACTTTGTTGGGTAGTTCCCATAATCGTGGCAGTGAAATCATTTTTTCTTGCTTAGGTCCTTATTCTTGTCACTATTCTGGCTTGACTCTGCCTTTATTTGGTCCTTTTTTCCCTTACATTTCTTTCCCTTCCCAACCAAGGAAAAATTATCTTCCTCCTCAACTTTTGATGTTACTCCATCTCTAGTTTTCCTTTGAATTTATTCTTGCACCAAATCAAACAAAAGTCTCTCCCTTATAGTTTTTACAATATTTTGGAAGGCCAAGGAGATTTGGCCTCACTAGCTTAGAGGAGGGAATTTTTTTTCCTACTCCTCAAATTTCATCTCAAACCTGAGTAAATATGGAGAGGTATTGTGGAATGGTTTCATTTTTTTTCATGCAGATGTTTCTAATATTTTTTCTCAATGCCAATTTCTCGGCATCACTACCATTTTTTAATAACTCTATGAGGGTATTTCACATAGAAAACGGATTTTCTTTTCCAGGTTAATTTAAGACTATGTGGTCTTTCACACCCTTGAGGATGATCCTCTTGGCTTTTGCAGTATCCTTATTCCAATGGGATAATTGTTGTGCATCCAAGGCTAATAGTTTTGGAATGTTAGTTTTGGTTTATTCTAGCACTAAGTTATCATCGAGTAAAACTTACATCCAGTCCTTTGAAGCTATGAAATTCAAGGTTCCCTCTAGGGAATACTCCAATCTCAATCGGTTGAAATATATTTTCCTATACATAAGAAAAACTACTTCGTTGAATTTGTAAATTGAAATTTCTGATTATGATTCCAAGCTCTGATACCATGTATAAATTAATAGAATTTTTTACTACTGATGAGTTGGAACTGAAAACAAGAGATTACAAATTTCCTCTACAATTCTGCGGAATGGAAATCACCATTTATAAACACATGAAATGACATAAAACCATCAAAACCATAAGAACACAATGATTTTAGAAGGGAACAGAACTGGGAAAAACCCCTTTCTTTCTTTTCATTAATCAAATGATAATGAGAAACTATTACAATGTCTTGCTTCAACATTGAAGCACACCCTGCACTGTAAACCTATTCTCCTGTTTATTGTCATTCTTTTGCCAACACTTATCCAATTAACCCATAAAAATTCCTCCTATTTCTTTGTGAAATTCAAGAGAAATTGAGCTCCTCAATAATAGGAAATTCCTTATTTCATTGTGAAATTCCCAAGGAATTGATCACTTGCTTAATTACCAAGCCTGTACACTCAACTATTATACAATTGATATTTACAATGTGCCTTTCACTCCACTCCACATAGGAAATTCGAATTCCATGCATGTGTGGGATATTTTTAGCTAATTGACTAGTTTAATTGAGAGACGTGTGAGTTAACAACAATTCTACTACTCAACTGACTCAAATAATGACTTAAGCTCAATTAGCTGAATTTAACTAAAAAAAAAACTGAACTAGATTGCTAAATTTTAGCAATCACTACATGCACAACTCTAATCGAAGCCTATAAATCGAATTTATAGATTTAACTAGTAGACAAGGACATTTCACTCTAGCTAGCTACAATCCAAGTCATCTTGTTGTAGGGTGATTTAATGGTATGTTAAATCCGTTGTCATTTAAATATGTCAACCCGAGGGTTTCGTAAAATTACAAGAAAACCAAAAGATATGGAAACTCAGATGAAACTATTGTAGAAAGTTTGTTTAGGATGGAAAGAAAGAAATAAGATGCATATTACAAGTGAAACTAAATAAAAATGAAAAATAAATCACATGCAATAAAATTGAAGTAGATTCTAAGGGTGGAAGTTAGATTCTAAGGATGGAATGAATGAATGTGACAGCCTTTCTAAAAACTTATAAGCTTGTTGAACCCTTATTTAAACTAATAAGGGGGGGGGGGGGGGCGGGTTGAATCAGTTTAACACATTCATGGACTTTTAAAAAATTTCATTACACTTTATTAACACCTTTGTTTCATGATCAACATAATATGTGAACAATCTTTATTTGTGAGCAGCAATTAATAAGCATATTAGAAAATGTACCAGCAGTCTTAATATGTGAGCAGCAAGTATTAAGCAGAATAGATATACCATATCAACACATAGACATCATGTACATAGACACCAGATATAAGTGGAAACCCATAAAGGGAGAAAACCACATCTTATTATTGTTGTGATGCAAAGGAAAGCTCCAACTCCCTCTCACCAGTGATTTTCTATAGGCTCCAACCCACACGAGGCTCCTACCTCAATTCTGCAAGCTACAACTTGCAAGGAAGCTCCAACTCCCATCATTTTTCTGCAGGCTACAACCTACAGGAGGCTCCTACCTCATTCAGCTACAACTGACATCTATAAAGCTACAAATTGATAGGGAAGCTCCAACTTCCTTACTCTTTCAAAGGAAAACACTTTCTGATTTACCTTGGATATCAGCTCTTTTCTGTACCATCTTCTCTGTTGTTCATCAGTTCTCATATCTACCCTGTATCATCTATGCATCTTCTCGGATTCTCTATCAGATCCTCCTTCTTCTTTGCTTAGCTCCTCCTTCTTCTCTGCCTCACTGGTTCATTTCTGCATTCTCTAACTTCCTAACCTCTTATGCATATCAATGTGATATCATTTATGGAGTTTTCCTCATGACTGTTAGCATTCCTCAGGGAATTTGAAATGGACAGCCATGCCTCTTTGCCTTCTACCTTCTCATTTCTTTTTCCAGCTCATTCAGAAAAATATAGCAATGTGTACTAATTTAAATATTATAGTGGGATTTTTGTTTTCCTCTTGAGACTTTCCAATGCATCACAAACAATATAAAAATAATTTTAAATCATTTACATTCACAATTTTAGTTACATAAAACAGTTTCACTCAGCCCATTTTCTGGCCCTTGAATTTTTGGTTTTGTATTTTGTGTTTCTATCATGTAACTGTTCTGCATAACTCTGTTGTTCACCATGCCTGTAAAATGCCCTGTGACTTCTTCAGTTTCTGCATACTCTGTTTACCTCTGTCAGGCCCACTTTTTCTCTCTCTCTATGCATATAAAACACATACAACTAATTTTTATTCAATACAACTGTCGATCAGGGCAATTTCAATATTCCATTTTCTGAGCTGGAAATTTAATTCAATAAATGCGGAAGTTGCCTTTGGAATCAATGATTAAAACCATGTAATGCCTACGATATATATAAAATAACTTTGGTATAGTACTCACCAGATACGTGGTCTTTATTCAGGTGTTTCGCGCATAATTCAATTCACATTAAACTTTCTCTGTGCATATAAAATGAATTTCCTAATTTATTCCCAATTTATTTCAATCTGGACAACTCACAGCTTTTATTTCTATGCATCTAAAAATAATGCACTCAAAATAATATTTGTCTAGCAATTTTCAATTTAGTGCGGAATCTGTTAGTGTCAGTCTGGTCACACTGCCATCAGTGATCAAAAACTGCTCTTTTTCATTTCCATATTAGGCGTCTCATACCGAATAAAATTTCACCATTCCGCTAGGTCATGGATTCATTGATGGTAGTAATTTCTATCAGTTTTCCCTCATGAGGTACTTGTTGATTCTCCCCCCATGGTCTTAAGTCATTAGTCACTTTCATTCTCAAAATCATATCAGTAGGTCATAGGATGGGCCTGATTAATATCTAAGGTCTCACCACGGTCAAATTAATGAGTCAAGTGTCAATAAAGATCAGCAAGTTCATGAGGAAGTCAATAAATACAAGCACAACAAACAGGAAAATTAGAGATATCATTTATTCAGTTTGATGCAAGCGTCACCTCAAAACCATGTTTTGAGGTGAAAGCATGATACGTTGCCTTTCAGTCACAATTCAGAAGCCGTTATCTCCACAAAGTAATTCCCCTACCTTCAGAGAATTTTTCCACAGTGTGCTCGGCACTAGATCATCTTCAAAGCAGATCCATCAGAAAGAGCCCAGAAAGAGATTTCCAGTGGTATACTACACTCTCAAAATTGACTTATGGATTGAATTTTATGCTTAAATGAAGTAAAAGCCCTCTATTCCCTAAGGCCCCCCTATTTCCCATTTCCCATTTTAACTTTATGATCATTTCCCTTTGAAAACCCCTTTTTTCCCCTTTCCGATCATAAAAATCACATTACAAAACTTGGAATACAGATGCGATTTAATTAAAATCACTTCCCCTTTTCCACACCCATAGACCTCGTAACCAAATTTATATCATATATAAACCCCTGCCGTATATATCACCTCCCCACCTCGAATATAATATAAACCTTATGATATAAAGTTTAAAGTCTTTGTTATAAATCGCAATCGCAAAAGTTGTTCAATCGCAAAATCGCAAGGTCCATTTGCATGCCCCGATGAGCCAATCGCAAAGGTCTCCGATCCGATCAATCGCAAGTCTCTTCCCCAATCCTCCGATTGTATATCCCGCTGATTACAACCTCTGATGCATATCTGATTGTTGATTGCTTCCCCTGATCCGATGGTTTACAACGAATCGGGCCATCGCAATTGAGTCTCCCATAATTCCCCTTCCGATTGATCAATCGCAATATTCTCCGATTGCAGCACCCTCTGATTGAAACTCCCGACTGACATCGCAACCATCGATCTTCCCCGCCGATCAGACGGCCCACAATGAATCGAACCATCACAAATCGGCATTCCCTGCATAGGTTAACTCTGCTCCCCTCCGATTTGCAATTGCGATTATATCCCCGGGCCCACCAAACGGTACTTACTCCCATTATAATATAAAGGCCCTTTCCCCTTTGTAAATCCCAAATCATATTTTATTACATTTATTAAAGGATTTCCCATGGCTTAAACTAATCACATCGGAACTTTTGTATGATCCGTCCCAAATGCGTCCCACCTCCCGATCTCGATTACGATTTTCATATGATTCCCGCCTCTATATCCCTTCCCTTCTCCCATTTAAATACATTCTTCCCTTCACGAAAGCATAAATTCATTTTTTTTTCAGCATTCTATAGAAAGTCACAGAATAACGACAGATGGAAAGCGAACAGTCAAAAGGCCGAGGGCCTAAAATAAAATAAATATATCTACAACAGCAGGAAAATAGGATCGGATTGCCTATTGTGTCTTCAATTAACATTTAAAAGATCTGCGTTACAATGTTTTGCCTTCCCGCTGACCGAATGTAACTCAACGCTTCTTTTATGAAGAGACTATTGGCTTTTGGCCTTCTATCTTCAGTTGTGACTTCTTCTCTTCCATTGATTTGTATTCCTGCAAAATTCATCTATTTATTGTGAATTCTAATTATTTGAAAAGGGCTAGAGAGTCTAAGGTCTGAAAAATCAGAAGTAGGGGAATAGTGCGGCAGTGAGCTTTAGGCTCCTTTTGTACAGTTGGGTAGGGAATTAATAAAGTGATGCAGCTCTGATTTGTGGGATTCATGTGGTATGAGTTTTAGCATATGTCTCTATTTTTTGTTCATATGTACGTTGTTATGTTTCATCGTTCATTTATAAACATTTCCAGTTGAATGTTTCCAAGTTAGAAAGGTAGAATCCATCTTATATGCTCTGCCTTTGGGACTCATTCATACTCAGTGTGTTTTCTTCTATTTGAAAAGGATCCATGTATTATGCCCTTTTCAGCTTCTCAACAGTCTTTCCACCTCACCTTATTTCAATTTTATTGCTAAACCTCCTGCCTACCTTGCCCCACAGAATATCCTGTATCCTTAATTTAATTCCTCAGCTCAGGCTGTCCCTTTGTCCCATACATCCCTACAAATTTCAGTCATTTATTAAAGCCGCTTTTCACATTCATATATCTAGCCTAAAATCTGTTCAGTATTTTGTTATTGAATATCTATTCTATGGAGAGAGCCCTCTCCTGTCCTTGTAGGGCTAGCTACAAGGCTGAGCGTGGTTTAGTTGTTACCCTGATTTGCCTTTTTCAAGCTGAGGTTCAGATTGGGTGCTAACATTTCAGGCGATCATACTGGGGAAACACTAAAAACTTTTTGCACGGAAGATTCATCACCCCAGTAATATCTTTTTTATAAAGTCTTGATGATGATATTTCAGAGTCTTATAGGCTGATGTAAATATTGTATAGTAGTAAGTTGACCACACTGGCTTCAAGAAGATATACAAGGGCTAATCCTGATCCAAATCCTCCCCCTGTGTTTGAAAATCCAATTCTTATCCCCAGAATAGTCAGAAGACAAGAGGAATTACCAAGTCCTACACCTATTCTCGGGCCCCATACTTGGCCCAGTGAGTGGTTTTTTGTAGAAGATCTTTCTTTTGACGAGATTTTTGAGCTCTCTTTGTTTAGAAGTAAGTCTGAAAATGCACTTGAAAACACGGTTTTAGATCCAGAGTTTCTTGTAGATATCGAAGTTCAGAGAGAAAATTCTTCCATTGATGACTACATTTTGAATTCTCCTCAGTCCATCACTGTAACCTATATTCCTGAGCCTTTAGAATCATCAAGAGCAGCATTTCCTCCTCCTCATTCATCATCATCCCCTTCAGTCATATCCCGGTTATCATCTCCCCCAAAAACACCTCCCTCAAATCCTGCAAATCCTGTTGTAAACCCACCCAGAGTCATGGTTGCCCGCTATGCACCCTTGGTGTTACCTCAGGTTCTCAATGATATGCCTGCTAACTATCAGAGTAAAATTACTATCTTTGATGCCACTGAGGGCATTACAGCCCAACAACATGTTGACAAGATGAATGATTTTTTTGACTTGGATGAAGTAGAAGAAGAGAATGTAGCTTCCAGGTTGTTTGTTCAAAGCTTCGGACATGAAGTTAGAAAGTGGTTTAGAGCTTTACCAGCTGGCTCCATTCACACTTTACAAGAGTTGCACATACAGTTCTTATACTGGTGGGAGGTGAAAAGGAATCCACACCAAATTCTGTCTGAATATGAGAATATTAAAATAAATGTGGGTGAAACAGTGCAAGACTATTGTTTTATATTCAATGCGGTATACAATGCTATTTTGGCTAACCTCAAACCTCCCGTGGATTCATCTATGCTGAAGTTCCTGAATGGTTTTGATGTCGATATGGCATACGAGCTGCGTGAAAGAGATCCACCGTCACTTGAAGAAATGCAAAAGATATCAGTAAGCGTTGAAGCTAATCTGCTGGCGAGAAGAGCTCAAGCCAAAGCTGAAAAGAAAGTCGTGGTGAAAGAGGAAGCCTCTCCTTTGGACAGCAAAATGGACACACTGATTCATACAATGGAAATGATGGTTGAGCGATTGACAATTTCCGACAGACCTGAAACTCAAATAAGAAATCCGAATTTTAGAGGACAGCAACAGCCGCAATTCAGAATTAGACAGAGAGAACAGAGGGCGCAGGACCAAGCGGCACCACAGCAGCAGATTAAAACGCCATTACAAAAAAACTACATGCAAGGGACTGAATCAGATGATGATGGTCCTCTATTTGAAACCAATCATTTTTTCACAGCTGATGGTGCGCCCATTTTTCTCACAGAAGACGAAGAATACACAGTGGTGACTCCAGACATTCAAGGGGATGAAGATTTCATTCTGGCCAATGAAGTGGTGTTAGAAGAAGAATTTGATGACTACCAGAGAGGGTATATGAACGCTCTATCAGCCCAGCAAAGGCAGTATTCTTTGAGGAACATAAACGTCACAATCAGTCCCATTCAAAAGAGAAAATAACTCCAAATGAAGGACGAGGCACAGCGAAAAGGGACAGAGCCAGTTAATCCTTCATCCAGCAAAGCACCTGCAGTTACTAATACAACAAATGGAAAAATCCAGCAGAGCATAGCGAAGGAGCAAACAGAGAAAAAATACCCTCCCATTAAAGAGGTAGAAAAAGCTCCTTCCTTTAATTTAGAAAATGAAATTTCCAAACTCAAAGTGTCTGTGCCCTTGACCGAGTTGGTGAAGAATAGTGTGTATAAAAGTTAGGTGTGTAAAATCTTGCAAATTGACCCTCTTTCGGATATGGTTAATGTGGAATATGACTACCCTGAACTTATTTTTGGGCTAGCCGCACAAGAGTCTGAAGAAAATGAAGTTCCTCCCTTTTACCTAAGTCTTAGGTTGCACGAGTTTGTCTTGCATAATGCCATGTTGGACTCCGGGGCCTCGCATAATTTGATGCCCAAAGCTGTCATGGAGAAGTTGGGCCTTGATGTTACTAGAAAATACCATGATTTGTATTCTTTTGATTCAAGTAGGGTCCACTGCATTGGTCTCATCAAAGATTTAGTAGTGTCTTTAGATCAAATCCCAGCTAAAAATGTCCTGATGGATGTAGTTGTTGTTGATGTCCAACCACGGTTTGGAATACTTCTATCTAGGTCTTGGGGGGCAAAACTTAAGGGGACCATACAACTTGATTTCTCCTATGCCAAAATCCCTGTATTTGGCCAGTTGAGGAAGTTATATAGGGAAAATAAAATGAAGTACATGATCACCAGCAAAGACAAACCAGTAAACCATCCCATCAATGCAGTCCACACAGATTTAGAGTCTTTCATCCTATATTCAGAGGGTGGTTTGAATGATGAGGATGTTCAGTTGGTACAAGTGGAGGAGATACCTGAGATTTCAGAAAATTTCAGAGAGGTCCTCAAAAAGGAAAAGAACAAAGTGGCAAGTACTTCTGAGCCTCCTGCTTGCCAGCAGAAAAAAGACAGCGAACAGCTAGAAATCAGCCAAGGTGAAAAGAAGGAAGAAACCAAATTTCAGCATCTACAAGAAGAAGAAGAAGGCCTCTGGGGTATGGACTTTGATGGAGCGGTTGGTAAGGATGGAGCAGGTATTGGAATATGGATTCGGAGCCCTGTTTTCCAGCCTGAAAAAGTCCCTAGTAATGTTAGAGTATGTGCGTATAAGTTGGCTTTTGACTGCTCCAACAATGAGGCATAGTACGAAGCTCTGATTGCAGGCCTCAAAATCTTGAATAAGTTGAAGGTGAAAAGGATTTCTGTGTATGGTGACTTTGAGTTAATAATCAAGCAGTTGAAAGGAGAATACAAATCTAAACATCCAAGACTGAGGGCATATAGAAATGCAGTTTTGGACATTTTGAAGACATTCCCAGTGTACACCTTGACAGCTGTGCCCAGGATGCAGAATCTTATTGTTGATTCCTTTGCCACTATTGCAAGTAACTTGAAGATTCCGATGAACTCTAGCAACAAATTTGAGATCCATGTAAAACATAGGCCTGCTATTCCGGACAATTTAAGGTATTGGCAAGTATTTTGGGATGATAATGAGATAAATGCATTTTTGCAAGGTGATGGAAAATTCAAGGACACTCCCATAGAAGGTGAGTATGTGGTTGATGATCAAGAATTGGAAACAAACCAAATGGACATATTGCAGTTGAAAGATAATGTAATTCCTAGAGTTCTCATACCTCTAGAGGAGTTGTTTGATCAGGATGATGTGGCAAAGAAGCCAAGCTTGGTGCCCACAGAGAAAGGAGTTGAAGAGGTGAATATTGGAATAGCTAATCAGCCCAAGTTTGTCAAATTGTCAAAAACATTGTCCCCTGAAGTGAAGGAGAAATATGTGAAGTTGCTTTCCGAATTTTCTGATGTATTTGCATGGGATTATTCAGACTTGAAAGTGTATGATAAGAACATAATCCAGAATACTATTCCCATCAAGCTAGATCAAAACCCATTCAGACAAAAGCTGAGAAGAATCAATCCAAAGCTGTTGCCATCAATTGAAAAGGAGGTAAATAGGATGTACAAAGCAGGAATCATAGTTCCTATTAGATTTTCTAATTGGATTTCGAATTTGGTCCTGATGCATAAGAAGACCGGAGAGATAAGGTTGTGTATAGATTTTCGGAACTTGAATAAGGCCTCCTTAAAGGATAATTATCCACTTCCGAAAATGGACCATATTCTGCAGAGAGTAGTTGGAGCATCCAGGATGTCACTACTTGATGGCTACTCAGGCTACAACCAAATCTTGGTGCATGAGAAGGACCAAGATAAAACTGCCTTCACAACACCCTGGGAACCTTCCAGTATGCCAAAATGCGTTTTGGACTAAAGAATGCAGGAGATACTTTCCAGCGTGCAATGGACATCACTTTTTCAAATTAAAAGGACGTTTTTTTGGTCATTTATTTGGATGATTTGACATTGTTTTCAGGATCAGATGATGAGCATTTGCACCATTTTAGGGTTGTTTTTCAGCGATGCAAAAAAATTGGAATTTCTCTCAATCCCAAGAAGTGTCTCTTCGCCATGGATGAAGGCAAGTTGCTGGGGCACATCATCTCCAAAGATGGTATTCGCATCGACCCAGCTAGAGTGGAGAAAATTCAGCTCATAGACCTACCACGAAAAAAAAAGGAGATCCAAGCATTCAACGGTAAGATGAACTTATTACGTCGATTTATACCCAATCTGGCAGAACATTTGAGGGAAATGACTAATATGTTGAAGAAATATTGCACTGTTAAGTGGAGTGAGGAGGCTATCAAATCATTCAATCTGGTAAAGTTTTCTTTTTCCAACGCCCCAGTTTTGATCAGTCCTGACTACACTCAAGACTTCATCATATTTTCATTCGCATCGGAGCATACTTTAGTATTTTTTTAATGCAAAAGAGAGACGAGATCGAAAAGCCAATTGCCTTTTTTAGTAGAACTATTAGAGATGCTGCTTTGAGGTATAACATTATTGAAAAACAGGCATTGGCTCTTATCAAGGCATTGAAGGATTTCAGGGTCTATATTCTGCATTTACACACTATAGCTTACGTCCCTAACGCAGCAGTGAAGGATGTGTTGACTCAAACTGATCCAGAAGGTCGAAGAGGTAAATGGATAGCGGCTATGTTAGAATACGATCTGGAGATCAAGCCCACGAAATTGATCAAAGGCCAAGGCTTGGCGAAATTGATGGCCCAATCAAACCTGCGTGCTTTAGATATAAACCTCATAACAGCAGTGGCAGAAGATGAAAATGAAGGTTTGCTGGTTCCAATTGCAGACATCTTTCTACAATCCCCGTGGTATTCAGATATCGTCTATGTCCTTTAGCATTTGTCACCTCCTACGAGTATGTCTAAGGGTAAAGGTAGATCTCTGAAGCTAAAATCTGCAAAATACTGCATTCTAGATAGCGCTCTGTATTGGAAAGATTCGGGAGGCATTCTGCTCAATTTGTTGGTTGAAGAAGAAGCGCAGAAGGTAATGAATGAGTTTCATAAAGGCGACTGTGGCGGTCACTTGTTTTGGAAGACTACCACTAACAAGATATTGAGAGCAGGATATTATTGGCCCACACTATTCTCTGATTTATATAAGACCGTGATGAAATGTCATGAGTGCCAAATCTTCCAAGGGAAGAAGAAATTGCTTCCACTCCCTTTGAAACCAGTTTCAGTAAATGCACCCTTTCAGCAGTGGGGACTCCATTTCATTGGAGAAATTCATCCCGCATCCTCAGCACAACATCGATGGATATTGAAAGGAACAGATTATTTTACGAAATGGATCGAGGCCGTCCCAGCCAGGAAGGAAACAGACACGGTAATCATTCAATTCCTGGAATCGAATATTTTATCTCGTTTTGGCTGCCCATGAAAAATCGTAACAGACAATGCATTAGCGTTCAGATCCAAGAAAATGATCGATTTTTGTGACAAATACAACATCGCACTGGGCCATTCGACAACGTATTATCCACAAGGAAATGGCCTGGCTGAGTCCTCCAACAAATCAATGGTGAATATAATTAAAAAAATTCTAGAGGTAAACAAAAGAAACTGGCACCGAAAGCTCATCAATGCACTGTGGGCAGACAGAGTTAGCAGTAAAAGATCAATAGGTATGTCACCATTTGAGCTGGTTTATGGTACTGATGTTGTCTTTCCTACATCCATTACAGTCCCAGTTATAATATTATTGCAAGAAGTTGGCAGCGAGGACAATGACGATCAGAGAAGAATCAATCAAATGATCCACCTTCAGCAAACAAGAGAGCAGGTGTCACAGAACGCTATTCAGTTGCAGAAGAAAATAAAGAAAATCTATGACAGGAAAACAAAAGAAAAATTTTTTTAGCTAGATGATATAGTGTTGAGATGGGATGCCAGAAATGAAGACAAAGGGAAGCATGGTAAGTTCGATAATTTGTGGAAAGGACCATATAGGATTTCAGCTTACAGAGGACATAATGCCTTCTTGCTTTCAGAAATGGATGGCCAAGATTGCCCTGGAGGAGCAGTAAATGGTAGGCTTTTAAAGCACTACCATTGCTGAAAACAAAGGATCAGAATCTATGTCATCATCATTGTATATACCATGTTATGTTTATCAAAGTTCAAAGTACACCGTCATTGAAGTTGGGGCCCGAGGTGAAGGCTATAAAACTTGAATGTTATGTGTATAGTTTGGTTTTATGTCAGTCTTTCAGTTTTGAGCTAGTGTCAGTCTGCATTGTGTCATTTTTTCAAGACTTTTGACTCAATGCCCAATGGATAAGGCTACTTGGTCTACGGTGTTCTTGGCACCTCCAAGGAGCTACCATCCCCCATTGGAGCCGATGTTAGTGTTATTATGGTCACACTGCCATCACTAATCAAAAACTTCTCTTTTTCATTTGCATATTAGGCGTCTCATACCGAATAAAATTTCACCATTCTGCTAGGTCATGGATTCATTGTTGGTAGTAATTTCTATCAGTTTTCCCTCATGAGGTACTTGTTGATTCTCCCCCTATGGTCTTCAGTCATTAGTCACTTTCATTCTCAAAATCATATCAATTGGTCATAGGATGGACATCATTCGTATCTAAGGTCTCACCACGATCAAATTAATGAGTCAAGTGTTAATAAAGATCAGCAAGGTCATGAGGAAGTCAAAAAATACAAGCACAACAAATAGGAAAATCAGAGATATCATTTATTCAGTTTGATGCAAGCATCACCTCAAAACCATTTTTTGAGGTGAAAGCATGATATGTTGCCTTTTAGTCACAATTCAGAAGCTGTTATCTCCACAAAGTAATGTCCCTACCTTCAGAGAATTTTTCCATAGCGTGCTCGGCACCAGATCATCTTCAAAGTAGATCCATCAGAAAGAGCTTTCCAGCGGTATACTACACTCTCAAAACTGACTTCTGGATTGAATTTTATGCTTAAATGAAGTAAAAGCCCTCTATTCCCTAAGCCCCCCCCCCCTATTTCCCATTTTTCCTTTTAACTTTATGATCATTTCCCTTTGAAAACCCCCCTTTTCCCCTTTCTGATAATAAAAATCACATTACAAAACTTGGAATACATATGCGATTTAGTTAAAACCACTTCCCCTTTCCCACGCCCATAGACCTCGTAAGCAAAGTGATATCATATATAAACCCCCGCCGTATATATCACTTCCCCACCACACATATAATATAAACCTTATGATATAAATTTTAAATTCTTTGTTATAAATCGCAATCGCAAAAGTTGTTCAATCGCAAAATCGCAAGGTCCATTTGCATTCCCCGATGAGCCAATCGCAAAGGTCTCTGATCCGATCAATCGCAAGTCTCTTCCCCAATCCTCCGATTGTATATCTTGCTAATTGCAACCTCCGATGCATATCTGACCGTTGATTACTCCCCCCGATCCAATGGTTTACAACGAATCGGGCCATCACAATCGGGTCTCCCATAATGCCCCTTCCGATTGATCAATCGCAATATTCTCCAATTGCAGCACCCTCAGATTGAAACTCCCGACTGACATCGCAACCGTCGATCTTCCCCGCCGATCGGACGGCCCACAGCGAATCAGACCATCGCAAATCGGCATTCCCCGCATAGGTTAACTCTGCTCCCCTCCAATTTGTGATTGCGATTATATCCCCGGGCCCACCAAACGGTACTTACTCCCATTATAATATAAAGGCCCTTTCCCCTTTGTAAATCCCAAATCGCATTTTATTACGTTTATTAAAGGGTTTCCCATGGCTTAAACTAATCACATCGGAACTTTTGTATGATCTGTCCCAAATGCGTCCCACCTCCCGATCCCGATTGTGATTTTCATATGATTCCCACCTCCATCTCCCTTCCCTTCTCCCGTTTAAATACATTCTTCCCTCCACGAAAGCATAAATTCATTTTTTTTTCAGCATTCTATAGAAAGTCACAGAATAATGGCAGATGGAAAGTAAACAGTCAAAATACCAAGGGCCTAAAATAAAATAAAGATATCTACAACAGCAGGAAAATAGGATCGGATTGCCTATTTTGTCTTCAATTAACATTTAAAAGATCTGTGTTACAATGTTTCGCCTTCTCGCTGACCGAATGTAACACAGCGCTTCTTTTACGAAGAGACTGTTGGATTTTGGCCTTCTATCTTCTGTTGTGACTTCTTCTCTTCCATCGATTTGTATTCCTGCAAAATTCGTCTATTTATTGTGAATTATAATTATTTGAAAAGGGCTGGAGAGTCTAAGGTCTGAAAACTTAGAAGTAGGGGAATAGTGCGGCAGTGAGCTTTAGGCTCCTTTTGTACATTTTGGCAGGGAATTAATAAAGTGATGCAGCTCTGATTTGTGGGATTCATGTGGTATGAGTTTTAGCATATGTCTCTCTTTTTTGTTCATATGTACGATGTTATGTTTCATCATTCATTTATAAACATTTCCAATTGAATGTTTCCAAGTTAGAAAGGTAGAATCCATCTTATATGATCTGCCTTGGGGACTCATTCATACTTAGTGTGTTTTCTTCTGTTTGAAAAGGATCCATGTATTGTGCCCTTTTCAGCTTCTCAACAGTCTTTCCACCTCACCTTATTTCAATTTGATTGCTAAACCTCCTACCTACCTTGCCCCACGGAGTATCCTGTATCCTTAATTTAATTCCTCAGCTCAAGCTGTCCCTTTGTCCCATACATCCCTACAAATTTCAGTCATTTATTAAATCCCCTTTTCACATTCATACATCTAGCCTAAAATCTGTTCATTATTGTGTTATTGAATATCTATGCTATGGAGAGAGCCCTCTCCTGTCCTTGTAGGGCTAGCTACAAGGCTGAGCATGGTTTAGTTGTTACCCTGATTTTCCTTTTCCATTTCTGTTGAGGAAAGTTATAGATGGAATATGTCTTCTTCTGCAATACACATCTGCAGTACAACATGTGTTCAATTGTGATGATGCCAATTTATATTTTATTGTTGTGGTTCACCTTTCCTGTCTGTTGGTGATGATATGGGCCAGGATTCTGATAATGATATTACACTCAAGTGCTAAAAGGTGCTTGTTGCTGATGTGGCCAATGAATCAACCAGGATTTAATCTAAGAGATTGACTGAATTTACTGCCTGCACAATGTACATTCAGAACAAACCCTTCGGGCTAGATACATTCAATGTATTTGTCAGTCTCACTTATCAATCATGAAATTTCCTTTATGTCATAAGGGGTATGTAAGTCAATGATCAATCTCTCTTCAAAGTTGAATTACCAGCAAATCCTTTGTGTGATTAAATACTCAAAATACTAATCCTTTAGCTCTGTAATTGACCTTTTTGTGCTTGAATAATGTAGATAACTCTGGGATATTAACTTGGTGTACTTTTTCCATAATTCCTTGATCCTAAGGACCTGTACCATATGGATGCTCCACTGATAACACCTTTTATTTTGTTGATAGGCATGCTGCTTGTACCTAAATACCAATTGATACTTTTTTGATAAATCATGCATAGATTTCACTTCAGCTTGCACATTAACCCATAATTGATACATCCTTCATAAATTCTACTATTGAGCTTTCCACTATTCACACCAATAGTCATCAAAATTCTGAATTTGATCTTGGCATCTTTAACCATTTGCTTATTCTGCCTTTCTGTTCAAAGGACTGTCACTGCATTTTCTTTTCGAGGACTGCTCCAGAATCATTGTTGCTTTACATACAATTCAACTGTTTTAACATAATGAACTTTAGGAAGACATCTTCAATTTCGTTGCTTGGAATCTTCATGGGCAGATCACTCAGAGGTTTATCACTCACTTAACTGCATTCCTCAAAGGGGACTTTTCATAGATGAAAGATGTAATGACATAATGATAATAGACACTTCTCTTACACATCCTTCTTAATGTGATTCACTGTTAGTTCTACAAGTTCATGGCTGATGTTCTCTCTACTACTATGGTTTCTTGCTGCCTTCTCTTATTTCATCAATCAGTCAGCTAAATAATCTTTTGCTGATCCTCTTCCTCTATAGTTCTCTGTTAGAGGAATTTCCTATCCCTTCCTGATCTCATAGCTGTTCTCATTTCATGGAGCTCTTCTTAGAATACTTTTGTGGGGACTACATATGAGTTGCTCTCCCCCTGGGATGTTGCTTCATATTTATTACTGGTTGGGTATTTGATTTGTTTCCTATAGCAGCTCCCCTTGAGACTATGATGCTTTCATTATGTTATTGAGATAATAGGCTCCCCCTTTCTCTTTTCCTTCCATACTTTATTGGGGATCTTCATAATGTTTGCTCTTCCTTTTGATTGATAGTTTTGATTGATCTATTTTGTTTCCATCCTCTGTCTAGAGTTCTTGAATGTATATGGAAGATTACAGTCTTTTGCTTTGTGACCAAGCTTGAGGCATACATAACATCTTACTTTTCCAAGGTATGTTTGAGATGATGTATAATATTTCATTTCCCTTATTTAATACAATTTACAATCAACAAATTTATGTCCAAAATTATTGCATGCATAACAGTAGCCATGGAAATGATTTGTGTACCTAGAGAAAGATTTTATTTTCCATTTTTTTTCTTGAGGTATTCTTCTCATTTTCCACATCTTTTGCTGGTTGAAGTTGATAGGCCTTATCTTACATTGGGCTGCAATATGCCCTAGTTTATGACAAGAAAAACATGTGCTATTTTTCATAGGAGGAAAGAACCTCCTTTGACATATTCCAAATTTATTTACTTCATAATTAAGAGTGTATGAGCCTTTAGCAGCTGACTGTTTCATCCTCTCATTCTCTGTTCATTCATGTTGCTACTTGATTCTATTTGTTTCTTCACAAATCATGTTCTTACTGGCTTCTACTTTTGTAGGAATTTGCTGAGCTGCTTCACTGTCCTTTACAACTTTTACAAAAATGACATTCCTGTTATCTTCAACCTTGGACTTACTGGTTTCTCCTTCATATCCTATCCCAACCTTTATGAGAGGTGACCTTTGAGAATTTAGAATCTGGTCCACCTGTCCTGAGCTTTTCATTTGGGAAGTATTCATTAATAATTCTCTTTGGGCCTTTTCTAATTTCTTTCTCAGGCTCACTACTTCTTCTTCCAATTTTTCACATTCCAGACTTTTCTCTCTCATTTGTTGCAACAAAGTGTCTTCTACTTTCTTTGCTTCTTCAACCTGTGTCTTCAGGCCAATAATTTCTTTCTTATATTCATATTCTTTCTCATCACATATTTGTACCAATGTCTTAAGGTCTTTGTTTTCATTCTTAAATCTTTATATTTCAGTCAGGGCAGTGTCAGGTTTGGCTTCTTCCTCAGCTGCAATTTCTTCATGGTTCTTACTACCATTCACACTATAAGGTGCCCCTATTTATTGAAAATTTTCCTTTTGACACGAATTTTTCTTCTTCTTAATTCTCTTCTCCTTCTTGACAATGCAATCCTCAGTGTCTAATCCATGCATGAAATGTAATCTATCCCAGATTTCTTTTGCAAAGGTTAAATCCATTATTAACTCAAGATCCTTGTTATGAAGACTGTTGAATATCACACATTTTTCCTTGGCATTCCTATGTTGTTCTTGCACCGTGGGAGAGTTTGTGCAGTAACCATCACATACAAGCTTCCATACCTCAGGTTCATAAGCCAATAATCCTGTTTTGACCTTATCTCTCCATTCAGGAAAGTTTGTTGTATTTAACACAGGTACATTTTGATAGTCCATGACTAAACCAAATCTCCTTCAAGCTATTAGGCTTACACCAAAGGAAACTGCTCTGATACCAATTTTTGAACCCTTAGTTAAACTGAGAGGGGGGGGTGAATCAGTTTAACACATTCATGGACTTTTAAAATTTTTCATTACACTTTATTAACACATTCATTTCATGATCAACATAATATTTGAGCAATATTTATTTGTGAATAGCAATTAATAAGCAGATTAGAAAATGTACTAGTAGTCTTAATATGTGAGCAACAGGTATTAGCAGAATAGATATAGCATATCAACACATAGACATCATGCACATAGACACCATATATAAGTGGAAACCCATAAAGGGAGAAAACCACATCTTATTATTGTTGTGATGCAAAGGAAAGCTCCAACTCCCTCTCACCACTGATTTTCTGTAGGCTCCAATGCACAGGAGGCTTCTACCTCAATTCTACAAGCTACAACTTGGAAGGAAGCTCCAAATCCAATCAATTTTCTACAGGCTACAACCTACAAGAGGCTTCTACCTCAGTCAGCTACAACTAACATCTATCAAGCTACAACTTGATAGGGAAGCTCCAACTTCCTTACTCTTTCAAAGGAAAACACTTTCTGATTTGCCTTGGATATCATCTCTGTTCTGTACCATATTCTCTGCTATTCATCAGTTCTCATATCTACCCTGTATCATCTCTGCATCTTCTCAGATTCTCTATCAGCTCCTCCTTCTTCTCTGCCTCACTGCTTAATTTCTTCATTCTCTAACTTCGTAACCTATTATGCATATCAATGTGATATCATTTATGGAGTTTTTCTCATGACTGTTAACATTCCTCAGGGAATTTGAAATGGATATCCATGCCTCTTTGCTTTTTGCCTTTTTATTTTTCCATCTCATTCAGAAAAATATAGCAATGTGTACTAATTTCAATATTACAGTGGGATTTTTGTTTTCCTCTGGAGACTTGCCAATGCATCACAAACAATATAAAAATAATTTTAAATCATTTACATTCACAATTTCAGTTACATAAAGAAATTTCACTCAGCCCATTTTATGGCCCTTGACTTGCTGGTTTTGTCTTTTGTGCTGCTGTCATGTAACTGTTCTGCATACCTCTGCTATTCACCATGCTTGTAAAATTCCCTGTGACTTTTTCAGTTTCTGCATACTCTGTTTACCTCTATCAGGCCCACTTTCTCTCTCTCTCTATGCATATTAAACACATACACCTAATTTGTATTCAATACAACTGTCGATTTGGGAAATTTCAATACTCCATTTTTTGAGCTGGCAATTTAATTCAATAAATGCGGAAGCTGCCTTTGGAATCGATGATTAAAACCATGCAATTCCTAATATATATATATAATGTAACTCTGGTATGGTACTCAACAGATACGTGGTCTTTAGTCAGGTGTTTCGCGCATAATTCAATTCACATTAAACTTTTTCTGTGCATATAAAATGCATTTCCTAATTTATGCCCAATTTATTTCAATCTGGGCAACTCACAACTTTTATTTCTATGCATCTGAAAATAATGCGCTCCAAATAATATCTATCTATAAATTTTCAATTTAGTGTGGAATATTCATTATTCCATGGTTATGGAATAGATCTGCATATACAAATTAAACCAAAGTTCACCTTGTAATTAAGGCCCACCTAGCCTTCGACCTTCGATTTATGAAAATGCAACCATATGTATTGGACTTTGGACTAAAAACCTAGTTTATAGGTCTCATTCCTTTGGCATTCCACTATCGCATTCTATCATTGAACCTCACAATCCATTAATATTTTGAAAGCATACAAAACATTCAATTTTGTATTTAAAGGACCAAATACCCACAAGCGTAAGACTGTTTGTCCCACAAACTGTTCATAATTCACCTTTTAAACTTTAATAAAACCCATTATCAAAATGATTATATGGTCCATTCAACCACGAATTAACAATGATTAAAACCCAAACATGATGCGAAAGATCAACTGGGGCCCACGGTTAACATTTCTCACTTATCCAATGGCGGGCAGATCATCACATTGGTTTGGATGATTTGACGAATGTAAACAAATATCATGTTAATTTATTGCACGAGGGTTAATTGCCCAATATCGCGTGATATAAATGGTTTTCGTAAACCACTTATGGCCATGTGTCGCCTAAAGACAGATATCGCGTTCCAAAAGGCGAAATCAGCTGACCACTCAAGGGCAGCATAATACTGCTGGTTTAGATCATCAAATCGCTTTTACTGTTCCTTACACAGTTCCGCCTTTAATTCATGATTTCACCATCAAACTCTGCATCTTTTCTCGAGTTCTAAACATGATTCAACTCAGAATCTGTTATCTATTCACGTAGAACCATTCCACACTCTAATTCAACTACCCAGTTGCATATCGACTCCCAAAACATTCATGACATCTCAATTACTACAGATCGACTTAAATTCTGCTATGATATTGACCTTCCATGGCATGTTCAGGGTTTTGCCTCCATCTTCTTGTGAGCTACCATTCCTTCACCTCTAAACTCAGCTTCATTGCATTCATCAGAATTTCTTCATCGATTGTCTTCAAACCTTCATTCTTCATAGTTCCGCTTCAATCCTGCACTCTTATAAACCCATCTCCTCCGCTATAATGATGTGGCCCTGATCTAAATTGATGTCGAATAGGAAAAATAGAGTTTCATATGAAATTTCAGACATATTTAATAAATCGATGCCGGTATCGCTTGCTTCCATTCGAAAAGACTGAACGCATCGATTCCCTACATCATGACTTTCACATAAAAACAGAATCGATTTAATGGCATGGGTCAGATGCTAAATCTACCTTCATCGTTGGAACATAGGGCTCAGTTCACTCAAGCGCACATCAAAGATTGCATTAATTCTTTCTTCTCACTAGTAATTAATACCTATAATTCGATCTCACCCAATTTGTCAAATAGAAATATCATCTGGAATTCAAAGGACAAGGTTCTCCCC
Source organism: Pinus albicaulis (assembly GCA_034641835.2). Taxonomy (NCBI): domain Eukaryota; kingdom Viridiplantae; phylum Streptophyta; class Pinopsida; order Pinales; family Pinaceae; genus Pinus; species Pinus albicaulis. Next base: position 177,194 of record JAXQQM020086435.1, on the reverse strand, counting down.
TTCCGTAGATGCTGATATATATTAAATTGGCGTTAAAATTAACACAGGAAATATAGGACCCAATGGGTTCAAACAAATTTGAAACCGTCGTCCAAATATGAGCCTGAGAATGCGTATTCTGCTCAACTGTACTTCTGCTATAGATATGAATCACCAATCAGTCCGAAGATGACATGCCCAATGCCAACCTTGAATTGAAACTCAAGTACAGTTCTCCATTTCACTGTGTGGATATTCACAGTTCTGACCTGTTTTTCCCTTCTAACATATGCACCTTCTATTGCATTTAATTCAAACATAGAGTTGTTGAAAATGCAGCAAGATGATGGAGCTTAGTGAAATGAAGTCACCTTCACTAAGTGGGCCCGCAGGCAAATTCTGGCGCAAAAGTCTATTTTTAGACTATGTCTATTTTTAGACATATGGAGCATGGTCCAGGGGTTGCAGTATGTTATTCTTGGAATATTGGTCATGTTGGTAAAAATAGATGGACCTCTATTTTTTGACCTATAGGTCGATAGGTCGATGTCTATTTTTAGACTGCCTATCCTAAAAATAGGGAAGTCAAATATTATTTACCCTTAATAATATTTGGACTATAAACTTCAGTTTACTCTCTTGGAGCACTTCAGTTCAAGCCTTGGAAGTGGCTCATGCATCTGACAGAGGAATTACGCTATTCCCAAGGGTTTGATGGCATCATGCATGGTTGACTTCAGTTAGGACTTCAGTGGCAGAAGTTTGGTGGAGTTAATGAGACAGCTAGTGGAGTTGTGTTCTGTTTATTTTAGTTGAACTAGTTGAGATTAGTTTAACTAGCTAATCAATTAGTTATGAGTGGAGTGAATTAAATATTATTTAATTCATTAATTAGTAACTCATTATTCAACTCAAGAACACATCAGTTCGCTATAGTGCATGATCAGTTCAGTGGAGACCAGTGAAAGAGGTAGATGAAAGGGTGGAGTTAGCTATCAGTGGCGACATCATTTGTGCATGAGATTTGCACCACACTTGGAGGAATTGCCCATGATGATTGCGCTGTCAAGCCAAGGAGATTCGAACCTTGGATCTCTATATAGACAGGCCATGATTGCGCAATAGAGGCAAGGCAATTAGTGGTGAGTTTTGAACCAGTAACATGTTCAAAACCAAGCTAGTTTGTGTGTAACTTCATGAGAAAGTACTGAGTACTTGTGAGGAGTATTGTACTGAGTTTGTTACATGATTTCTCCATTATAATATACACAATATCTGTGGGGTTTTCAGCTATAAGCTTTCCCCATACATACTGTGTTAATGTGTATGATGATTTGATGTGCTATCGCTTGATTTTATTTCCGCATGTTTGATGATCTGAGTGGAAGAGATTATGTGTTGCATATAAATTCGAATTGTATGTGATCAGGATAGTCTCGGTGAATAATTTATCATTATTCAGCAAATTTCTACATGGTATCGGAGCTATTGAAGCAGAGATTGATCATCACAGTGATTACAAACTTATTTCGATAGACAGAGTCTGCATGCGGGCCAGGTAGCCTCTGGATCCATCCTTTCTTTGAAAGGTGATATATCTAGTAAACTCCCCTTGCAGTCAATCTCTATGCTAGAAATAATTTGTTCTCACAGATCTAGAGCAGTTGAGCTTTGAGGTGGAATTCGAATTTTGCAGCAGTTTTGTTTTCTTGGTGCCGGTGTTGAAAATGTCTTTCAACGGTTTGCGACTCGAATATGCTCTTGAAGGCAGTTCGAATTATGTTGCATGGAAGTATCACATGGAGGCAGTATTAGAAGATAATGGACTGAAGGAGTTCATGGATACGGATGTCCAAAGGCCCACTGATCCTGCTGAAGTCAAAGCATGGCAAAAGAAGATGGCGAAATGTCGAAGGATCCTGTTGGAGGGTGTCAAGGATCATATTGTATCCAGCCTGCATGGAAAGGCTTCTCCATATTTAATGTGGAAAGCTTTGACGGATCTATTCCAGCGTAAGAGCGACCAAAGGAAGCTGGCGCTCAAATATAAGCTCAGGAACATCAAGATGGAGAAAGGCGACAGTATCGCCAAATACCTCACGAAGTTCACTCAATGCAGAGATGAGCTGGGAAGTGTGGGGGTGACTGTCGAAGATGAGGACATGGTCGACCTGGCTCTCCTTGGTCTTTCGAAGGCTTGGCACTCATATCAAGATAGTGTTAATGGTCGGGAGAAGTTGTCGGGATGGGAGCGCCTTTGGGCGGATCTCATGCAGGAGGATATAAGGAGGACTAATCGGGATGGATCTTCATCAAAGGGAGCCGATGAAGAAAATTGTGCTTTGGTTGCCAAAGAAAAGAAGGGGAAGGGTAAGAAAACTTCTCATTCTGGTGCAAAGGGAAAGAAGTAGGATATGGAAAAAGTGAACTGTTTTCACTGCCATGATCATGGACATTATGCTACCAATTGTCCAAAGAAGAAGAAAAACAAGCAAGCGGGAAGATCTGCAGATGGAGAGGCTTTGGCTTCACAGTTCGAGCTTGAATTTTCACTGATCGCATGCTTGGTTTCAAGTGTGATGGGATCGTTGTGGTTCTTGGACAATGGTGCGTCATTTCATATGACGGGAGATCGAGATTTGTTCTCAGATCTAGAGGACAAAGATTTGGGTGTGCACATCGAGATGGGCGATGATGGTAGATATAGTGCGACTGGTATCGGTACCATATCCTTTCAGAGGGAGTCTGTTAAACCCTTTGTATTGAAGGATGTCATGCATGTACCTGGATTGAAGAAGAACTTGATCTCTGTGGTGATGTTGGAGGATAAGGGGTATGATGTGGTCTTCAGCAAAGGAAAAGCCTTCCTGCGCAGTAAGACTACTGGAGAGACCCGGAAGATAGGGGTTCGAACCAAGAACCTTTATCAGTTGCAGGTAGATGGCTGCGCAGCTGTGGCATGCAAGGCGGGAGAAGTGGTGAGCCGGGATGATGAGGGCGAACTGTGGCACAGGAGATTGGGCCACCTTCACCATGGAGCTTTGAAGATCCTACAGCAGATTTCTATTGGGCTTCCTAAGGGCACTCTTGCGCAGTCAGATCAGTGCAAGGGGTGTACTTTAGGGAAGTATGTGAAAGCCACCTTTCACGAGAAGGATAGTCGCGCCACGACGATCCTTGAGAGAGTTCACACAGACGTGTGTGGTCCTTTCTCAGTTGCTTCGACAACAAAGCACGGGTATTATGTGATCTTTGTTGATGATTTCTCTCGAAAGTGCTGGATCTTCTTCATGCAGAAGAAGAGCGATACATTCGCGAAGTTTTGTGAGTTTAAAGCACTGGTCGAGAAGGAGTCGGGGAAGAAGGTGATTGCTCTAAGGAGTGATAACGATGGTGAATTCATCTCGGCTGAATTCAAGGAGTTCTGCAGCGCAGAAGGGATTCGGAGAGAGCTCATCGCACCCCATAACCCACAGCAGAACGGGGTGGCTGAGCGGAAGAACAAAACGATCATGGGTGCTGCACGGGCGATGTTGCATGATCAGGGCCTACCCCTTCACTTGTGGGCTGAGGCATGCAATACAACAGTGTATGTGCAGAACCGTTGTCCTCACAAGGTTCTTGGCATGAGTACACCGGAGGAGGCTTATTCTGGCAAGAGGCCTGATATTTCCCATTTGCGGATTTTTGGTTCTCTTGTCTACATGCATGTGATGAAGGATGCGAGAAGGAAGCTGGATCCAACTGCTGAGGTTGGAATATTTGTGGGGTACACTGATACACCTCACAACTATCGGGTGTATGTGCCAGACAGTCGCAAGACTGTTGTGCGACGGGATATAAAATTTCAGGAGGAGAAAGCCATGCAGTGTTCGCTTGAGAGGGAGCTACACTTGCATGCAGATGAGGAGCTGTTAGTTCCTAAGGAGGAGCTTCTGGATGTGGATCAGCCACAAGAGGAAGTTCATGAGGTGGAAGAAACCACCCATGCAGCGCCAACCATCAGAGGGCGCATGCGCACTACAGAAGCTGAGCGACTGGCTCGAGATGTAGAGAAGGTTGTAGGACCACCTACAGCACAGCGCAGACAGAGGCAGTCACCAGATCGATACACTGGATACATGGCTCTTGTGAGTAAATGTGTCGTGACGGAGCCATCCTCTTTTGAGGAAGCTGTGGAGGAACCCGCATGGTAGATGCCATGATCGAAGAATATGATTCGATCGTTAGAAACAGTGCATGGGAGATTGTCCCAAGACCGGTGGGGAGATCAGTGGTGGGTTCGCGATGGATCTACAAAGTGAAGCAGGCGGCTGACGAGAGTGTGGAGAAGTACAAGGTGATATTTGTCGCCCGTGGCTTTTCACAGATCGAGGGGATCGATTATGAGGAGACCTTTGCACCTGTCGCAAGGTACTCTTCCATACGGACGATCCTTTCTCTCTCAGCGCAGATGGGGTGGCACATTCATCAGATGGATGTGAAGACTGCGTTCCTCAACGGAGTCATTGAGGAGGAGGTGTACATAGAGCAGCCTGAAGGTTTCGAGATCTTCAGCAGTGAGTCGCATGTGTGCCGACTCAAGGGAGCACTGTACGGGCTGAAGCAAGCACCTCGTGCTTGGTACACTCGGATAGACAGCTACTTCACCGGGCTTGGATTCTCCAAGAGTGAGGCGGATCCTAACTTGTACCAGATTGTGGTGGAGGGGAAGCTGTTGATCATCGTACTGTATGTAGATGATCTGATTTTGACTGGCGATGAGCAGTTGATACTTTCATGCAAGGAGGATCTTGCACGAGAGTTTTAGATGAAGGACCTGGGCATCCTTCATTATTTCCTGGGATTGGAGATTTGGCAGCGCAGTGGAGGATTGTTTGTTTCTTAGGGCAAGTATGCTCGGGAGATTCTGGAGAGGTTCAACATGCAAGGCTGCAAGCCTGTTGACACTCCTCTTCCTGGTGGTTGGAGGAAGGAGGATGCTACTTCAGCAGAGGTAGTGGATGCCACTGTCTATCGACAGTTGGTGGGGTCGCTTATGTATCTGGTCAATACATGACCCGATATATGCTATGTAGTTAACCAGCTTTCGCAAGCTATGGTTAAGCCTACCAAGATCTTTTGGAAGGCAGGCAAGCATGTATTGCGCTATATTAAAGGCACATCGGGATATGGTCTATGGTATAGACAGGAGGATGGAGCGAAGCTTTCTGGCTTCACTGATGCAGATTGGGCAGGGAGCCCAACGGACCGGAAGAGCACATCTGGAGGAGTTTTCAGCATTGGGTTGACAGCAGTTTCCTGGTACAGCAGGAAGCAGAGATCCGTGGCACTCAGTTCAGTAGAGGCCAAGTACATGGCAGCTAGTTTGGCTGCATGCGAGGCTATTTGGATGAGGAAGATCCTCGTTGGATTGTTCGGGTTGCATTTGGAGCCTACAGTGATTTACTATGATAACCAGAGTTGCATTAAAATCTCGGCTAATCCAGTATTTCATGATAGATCCAAACACATCGATATCAGGTACCATCATATCAGAGATTGTGTTCAGCGGAGAATCATGATGCTTTCATATGTTCCCACGGAGGATCAGGATGCCGACATCCTGACGAAGGTGCTCACTAGGAGCAAGTTCGAATTCCACAGAGGCAGGATAGGGGTTGCAGATAATCCATATCTTGCTGAGAGGGAGTTTTGAAAATGCAGCAAGATTATGGAGCTTAGTGAAATGAAGTCGCCTTCACTAAGTGGGCCGGCAGGCAAATTCTGGCGCAAAAGTATATTTTTAGACTATGTCTATTTTTAGACATATGGAGCATGGTCCAGGGGTTGCAGTATGTTATTATTGGAATATTGGTCATGTTGGTAAAAATATATGGACCTCTACTTTTTGACCTATAGGTCGAAGTCTATATTTAGACTGCCTATCCTAAAAATAGGGAAGTCAAATATTATTTACCCTTAATAATATTTGGACTATAAACTTCAGTTTACTCTCTTGGAGCACTTCAGTTCGAGCCTTGGAAGTGGCTCATGCATCTGACAGAGGAATTATGCTATTCCTAGGGTTTTGGTGAGCTCATGCATGGTTGACTTCAGTTAGGACTTCAGTGGCAGAAGTTTGGTGGAGTTAATGAGACAGATGGTGGAGTTGTGTTCGGTTTAACTTAGTTGAACTAGTTGAGATTAGTTTAACTAGCTAATCAACTAGTAATGAGTGAGTGAATTAAATATTATTTAATTCATTAATTAGTAACTCATTATTCAACTCAAGAACACATCAGTTCACTACAGTGCATGGACAGTTCAGTGGAGACCAGTGAAAGAGGTAGATGAAAGGGTGGAGTTAGCTATCGGTGGCGACATCAGTTGTGCATGAGATTTGCACCACACTTGGAGGAATTTCCCATGATGATTGCGCTGTCAAGCCAAGGAGATTCGAACCTTGGATCTCTATTTAGACAAGCCATGATTGCGCAATAGAGGCAAGGCAATTGGCGGTGAGTTTTGAACCAGTAACCTGTTCAAAACTGAGCTAGTTTGTGTGTAACTTCATGAGAAAGTACTGAGTACTTGTGAGGAGTATTGTATTGAGTTTGTTACATGATTTCTCCATTATAATATACACAATAGCTGTGGGGTTTTCAGCTATAAGCTTTCCCCATACATACTATGTTAATGTGTATGATGATTTGATGTGCTATCGCTTGATTTTATTTCCGCATGTTTGATGATCTGAGTGGAAGAGATTATGTGTTGCATATAAATTCGAATTGTATGTGATCAGGATAGTCTCGGTGAATAATTGATCATTATTCAGCAAATTTCTACAAGAGTCGACTTTAATTAGAATCTATTCTTCCCTTAACACAGAGCCTATTTCAGAGTTTATCAACAGATCCCACATGTATATATATAGAAGTCAAGTCCCACATGTATATATATAGAAGTTTCAATTTACCTTTAAATTACCACTAAGCTCTCGGAAACCTTATATGGTATTTCCTCCACGTCTGTGATCTGTTCATAAACTCTGAACAATTTCAACCTGTTAGACTCCTATACCAATAGGTGTCATTTTTCATGATTGTCTTGATTAAACTATGGAATATGTTCAAACCTTTTTCTTGAGCAAAGGTGTTCCATATTCTTGAAAAACCAAAAAATCAAAAAATTTAAAAAATGTAAAGAGGGTATACCCTAAAAGAAAAATCAAAGGGTAAGAAAAATAAATTGGTCAAAAAAGTGAAAGAAATGAACCCCAAACAAAAATAGACCAAGGAAAGTGTGCAAATCCAAATGCCAGTACTATTTCATTTTTTTAAATAAGTAATTGTGTGCAGCTTGTTAAACTTTGCCACAATTTATGAAGAGTCAAACTGTTTAAACTTGACTTATTCATATTTCAATTTCATGTTGTAGAATAGAGAATAAATATCTGACCAAACAGTTTAATCTTGGCAGATAAGTAGATAGGTAGAGTTATTAAAAGGTGCTCAACAGTTTAATCTGAGCCCTTGGATGTAATAAGGGTAGAATTAGATAGATTTGCCTTGTAAAAAGAAAAAGATTGATAAGGGTTTGCAAGTCTAAATGCACCCTAATAAAGAAGAGAAAATGGTAGTGTCAAGTAGATAGGGTAGGTCGATGGTGTTGCAAAGTTTTATGTGATGAATGATGGTGCTGAATATGTTTAATCTTTTACCTTCATCACAAGTACTCAAGCAGAAAATGCACTGAAGAATTCACAGAAAGCAAAGTCAAAATCATTAACTTCCCACATCACTTTTTCCCTAAGTTTTTACTAATTTCCCCAAAGTGCTAAGGTATTTGGAGATCAAAGGGGCTCAAGGAATTTCCTTGACTTTTGGAGGGACCGGACCCTCGGCCTGATGATCAAAAAGACCTAAGTACTTGAAGTTATCCATTATCATTCATTTTCAATCTTTTCCTAAGTAAAATCCCATTTTACTTAGGAAAATCATGCAAAATTACATAAAAATCCCTCAAAATAAATTACTATTCTAAGTTTAAGTGTTGAAGTTGAGATATTGTAATTTACTTTAGAAATTGTCACTTTCTTAGATGTGCAAATTTTTTTGAGTTCCCTTGTTCCTTTGTCATATTAATGTTTAACTTTAATTATTAACTCCCTAGTGAAAATGCCCTATCCTAAGTATATAACTCCTTTTATATAAATATCCAAAAAAACCCCTCTATTATAAAGTTTAGCCAAAGTATTTATTTCCCCGTGCATTCAAATAAAAACCCACTATACAACCCCTTTGGTTAAAATATATCATTATATAATACTCCCGCCCCTATGGTAAATTAATTATATCGGTTAATTTATCATATAATAAAAAACATATATGAGAAAAACTTTAAACATATGATATATATGTTTAACACAAAAAGAATAAACCCGAAGTTTTATTTTTAAAAACCAAAACTTCGGAAAAGCTCCTATGCCACCGTGGCCCATCCACCTGGCATCCCACCCGACGCTTCAACCACAATCGAAACCCCACCGCGACCCCTATTTCCATTATACAGTGGGATTAATTAATTATCAGAATTAGTTAATAACCAACATTTTCCGCCTATTAGATGCCCCCTGGGATGTTTAATAACGTTAATCACGTTTAAAACCCCACCGGGCCCGCATAATAAAACCCCACCATCTCCCCGTCTCTTCCACCATCCGATCTCCCCCTCCAAAGATCAACGCTTCACATTAATTCCGCCAACCGTCCCTTGTCAGAGCTTTAACGCGCGGGGACTTGGTGGTATTGGACTAGTCCTCCGTCCACGTGTCAATACTCCAATGGAATCGCTGCCCACTCGTTTAATACCACTCTTGTCCATAAGCGGTGCGGGGATTACCGCTTACCGCCCTACCCCTGCCACACGTCAGCCCGTACTGATATGACGTCATTCCTCGAAAAATATAAAAACCCCTTTTTTGACTTTGGAAATAAAACAAATTTTCGTGTTTTTTATGTCATTTTCGTTATTCGAAAGCGACTACGCCTTCCGCTACGAAATTCAAATTTTCATTGAAATCCACTGTTCTATCCGATTTCGCTCCAGAATTCTACCGGACCAGTGTTGGAGCATCCTCTTGCCACCGCCTGATACCTGTTAAAACCCAGTTTGCCTCCAAGAACAGGTATTTATTCTATTGCGCTCCGAACTTCAAAAGAAACTCTGTTTTCCTTGTTTTCCACTGGATTAGTGATTAAATATTATCGCTAAGATCATTCCCTGAGGTTTAAAACTGTGAATTGTTCCCCTGAAACTGCAATAGTGCTAATTTCCTTCATTTAAACTGAAATCGTGCCCTGGCTTGTAAAGAAAACCCAGAAACTTCTATTTTGAATACACAAGAACCAAAATGGAAGCTTCGGCAGCCCTGAATGTGACTCCACTGAATGCCCCCCACAGAGAGTTAGAATATTTGCCCTTAGTGGATAAAGATTTTCAGATTAAATACTTGCATTTTGATGAAAGCCCCCTTCTGAGTTATTGTCGCTGCAGAGACGATTATTCGAAGGGGCAAGATGTCATTGGGTTGTGGGAATCCAATCTCCCGAGATATCTCATCCCCTCAGTCATTACTTTCCCAAAAATTATCCACTATTGCCATTCTAACTATGATCCCACTCAAAGAGCTGTAATATCCCCTGACCAGAGTGTTCTTTTCCCCATTACTCCCCAAGCTATCAATGCAATGCTACATTTTGAACCAGATCAAGAGCTAGCACCTTTGTCTATGGAAGAACTGATTGAAAATTCTAATCAATTGACCCCAGAAAAATTGAAGTCCATTTGCCAGAATTTAGTGTTGCCTGAACACCAACCTAAGGGCCCTCCTCCCTATGGTTTTTATTATTTCACTAAGTTGGGAAGGCTCATCCTAAATATGATATATTTTGTCTTGGGTTTCAATACGAGTGAATATGTTGATGAAATAACCCTGGTTTTGCTGTCTATCTTTACTCCTGGGAAACCTCTTGAAGTTAAATATGACTTTGCCTCTTTCATAGACAATAAGATCCATGACCAGTTCATGAGGCTAGATGATGAGAAAGTTTTTAAATATTCCTCAGTTATTTATCATCTCGTTATCTTTTATCAATCAGAGAAGTTCCCTTTCCCTGTTAAAAAGCTTGATGCCCAAGGAAACCCTAGGTCAGTTATATTTTGGTCTCCCATAATTCATTCTTCCTATGATTCTCCCTATTCCTATACTGAGTTCATCGATCTTTTTGTATATCCTTCAACTACCTTGTTGATAGGAATTCCTCCTCCAAGGCTCAGTAATGAAATCAAGAAGACCTTTCAGATTTCAAGGACATATAAAGTTGGAGATTGGTATTTATATCAAAACCATTCAGTCATCAGAATCTATGGATGTGAATTGCATCCATTCAAGTTGCCAAGATATGTGCCCATGAGACTTTTTGCCTTGGAATATTTCAGGCAAATGAATAATTCAGATGTGATTCATTTTTTTAGTGTGAAAAAGAAATCCCAACTCAGGATTAAAAGTCAATTAGGTCCCTACATATGCAACTCTATGGATGCTGAACGAGAAGCAGAAATTATACTACAAAACCATTGCAAGTTCCAAAGGAGTTTTCGTTGGGTTCCTTATGATCCATTTGGTTTTATCTGTGAAAAGAGGATAAAGAACAAATCATCCCCTTACATGCACCACAGGATTCCTGATATAGAACAATATGATAACGAGATGAATGGGTTGAAGGAACACTAGTTGAGGAAGAAAGTGAAGAAGACAAAATGAACAAAATCATGAAAGATCTTGAGAAGAAGTATGACCTAGAATCTTGTGGTCAAGTGCAGGTACCTCACATTGGCACTTCTTCAGCAGCAAATCTACAGCAGAGATTACAGGAAGGCAGTTCATTAGTTGCAGCCGAGTCAAAAGGTAAAGGAAAGGAACCTGAGATACAGGTCATTGAAACTTTAGTCATGGCAGAGAAACCTCAAACCTCCAGAGCACCTGATCAAACACAAGTTTCTCCCATTCAAGTAAATCATCCCGAAGTTTCAGGATTACAAACTCCATCCAATGTAGAAATGAGTAAGAAAAGGAAGGTTCTAGATACTACTCCTTCCAAAATATTCGCAGAGATACATCAAGCCAAAAAACAGAAACCAGATCCACTTCTAGATGTGGAAATCATTGATGAAATATTTGATGATGGAAGGGAAGACAGTCAAATAACTGGCACAGTTAGTGAAACAAACACAGGCCAGAAAGGGAAAGCTTTGCAAAAGCAATTGAGTACTGAAGTATCCTCTTTTAGACCACCAAAAACAGATACAAGGATATAAAAAGAACTTTCATTAATATAAAGGCAAAGAATGATCCATTGAGAATGAAAGCATATGATCAATATCTGAAAATGGCTCCACATAATCAGGAAAGGTTAATGTCAGCATTTGACATTTCACAAGGAAAAATGATAATGAGCCACTTCAAGTCCAAGGTACCAAAACCCATGACAACAGCTGATTATATCAGAACAAATTTTGAGGTCCTGGCAAATGACATTCATCCTTTGGACCAGATAGAACTGCATAGACAAACTGGGGAAATGGTCTATTCCACTCTTACTGATAAGGCCATGGCAGCCTTAAGGCTGCAAGATTCTTTAAATAACACAAGCACCCAATTTCAAATTGAGAAGGCATCTTCTCAGGCCAAAGACAACAGAATAAAGTCTCTGGAAGACATAATCATCAGTTTGGGTCACAACCCCAAAGATATCAAAAGCATTGAGGCATTAATTAAGAAGAAAGATGATGACATAGCTGCACTGAGAAAGCAGCTAAAATTTCCAGCCTCAAGGCATCCCCAGACCCAAGAAGTTTTGAAGGGAAATTCATAGGAAGAGATAATGGAGTTGATATTAAAAGTAACTGAACAATTGGGTGAAACAGAGAAAGAATTGGAACAAGCTTTACAGGAAAAGGAAGCTATCAGACAGGCATCCATCACAGAAGCTACTACAACCACAGGTACTACAACAGCAGATCAACAAACACAATCAGCACAGGTAAGCACTTCTGGTCTAAGTTCTGATGAATTGATAAAACAAATGGAAAGTTTACAACTAAGGGTCACAGAACTTCAAACCACAAAATTGCAGTTAGTAAATTTGGAGCAGAAATATGACACTTCTAAGAAGACAGTTGCTGATAATACCATGGAAATAAAAAGGTTAGAAAGATTGGTTAAGGCTTTAGAAAAAGATCTTTCATTAGAAAAGCCTTTAAAGGAAATAAATGAAATTCTTTGGGGTAATATAATTGAGTTAATAAAAATTATTTGGCCCTCTGTCCAAGCAATTTTTGAACAAAATGATTTGGTCAAAGTAGCTCAGGAAGAAATAAACAGAACAAGAGATGAATTAAGAGGCAGACCTGAGCAGGCCAATCAACTTATTCAATTTTTGAACACCAGAACTAAGCAACAACTTGCAGTATTAGGAATTGAGGACAGGACCAACACCATTTTGGAGATAAAAAGAGTTTTCATCAAAAGAACCTTTATGCAGAATTTGGAGAGGAAGTGCTCAGATATTTTGACTGATATTAATACTTTCAGAGGAAAATTTCAGGTTTTGTTGGATAGTGGGTTACCCAGTCCTATGCTCTCAGAAGATCAGATAATAGACCTGGAAACCTATGTGAAGAAAATAAATATCCATGCTCAAAATACAATTTCTTGTTCTATCAGTTTGCCAGAAACAACGTTGCCAACAAGGAGAAATCTCTATGATAGATTGAAGAATTTATTTCATCTTGAACATGAAATAAAGTATTTGTTCCCTGATCAGCCCACTTTTTACAAACTCACAGAGGCCGATGAGACATTAAGAAAACTCAAGAGGACCATAATAACAGAAGATCAATGGTGGAACGACTTATTGGAAATTCTGTGAAAATTATCTTCAGGATAAGAATTTTATCTTTTTACTATTGCGTAAAGGATAAAAATGAGCACAGATGAAAGAGTATCAGTTACACAGGTTAAAGAGTATCCGTAAAAGACAAAGAGTATCAAACAAGCAAAGAAATTACTCCAAGGGACAGCATCGAGCCCTATTGTAGCACCTGCCTCCAGCACGTCCTCAAAAGCAGGAAACAACACGCCAGCAATTACTTTTTGTCCTATTTATGAGACCATTTGTCTCCTTTTCATTGTAACTTACTCATTAGTCACCCACGATTATTGGCTAGGTTAGTGTGAGATTTTTTCAATTATTTTTTGTATAAATAAACCCTCAAAGAGAGTATTGAGGGTGGATTCTATTACTTTTCTGTGACATTGAAGTTTTTGGAATAAAAGCATTTTGGAGAAATTTATTTGTGGCTTATTGGATGACAATTTGAAGCTCAGGACTTTTTGCAGGATTCATGTGTCGGACTGCAGTTCAATAAGTCTTTCTACCCTATGTCTTAAGTTTTATATCAGTTTATAATATCATTATGTCCATTTCTGAATAATTTACATAAAGGATTGAATCAGAATTTACTTAATTGTACTATGATTTCAGATGTGATTATTCTTAATGTTTTCCTCTAAATTGGTTATAAGCACGAATTCTTAAATGCTCTTGCTTTGCTAATTTAAACATTCTTGATTACTATAATAAATAATTCTTCATTGCTCTTTGTTTGTAATAATCTCATTTCTTTCTTTTGAACATGGTGAAAGATTCTTAGCTGCCTTTCATCCCTTCAAAATCATCCCATCCACTTTAAATTTTAAGGATTGTTCTCTGTCTAGCTATCTTGCCCTGTAAAGCCATCTTGTGTGTAGAATAGAAATCCAGTAAAGCCATCCTTTGACTCCATAGCCCAATGGACTGAAAACTTTCAACCTTTCCCTTAGTTTGTGGATTCCACCATTCAAACAAAATCAAACTCTTGGATATATACCTAGCCTAAAACCTTCTAAGAACAAAGATAAATCATAAAGAGAGAGCCCTCTCTGGATGCAGATTGGCTAGATTCTGCATCTGAAGGTTGGTTTGTGGTTACCTCGGGTATACTTTCCTTTTCCACAACTTCAAGGAAAACCTGAGTGATAACATAGTGGCGACCACACTGGAGACCTGAATCATTTTTATTTTTTAATATTGTTCACTTATAAGCTATAGACAGAGTCTGAAGATCAGCCAGGTAGCCTTTGAAATTGCTTTTGCTCTGCAATTGCAAAAGTAAATAAATGCTGCTTTAGTCTATCTCTGATTTAGCTTATATACTGAACCTTAGTTTCAAAATGTTTAATCAGACTCTCTAGTTTAATAAATCTTTGAGAAAATTTTAATCATAAATCATTATTTCTTGAAGAATTTGTAGAAGTTGTATTTATTTTTCAATTAAAACCAAAAATCCAAAAACACATAGTCTAGGAAAACTGGCTTCAGAAAGGATTCGTCATACTAGGTCAAATCCTGACCCTAACCCACCCCCAATATTTGAAAATCCAAATCTGATTCCTAGGATTCTTAGAAGACAAGGAAGTCAAGAAAGTTCTGAAAGAGGAAGTCAAGAGAGTTCTGGAAGTTCCAGACCGCTTTCTAGATCTGCATCCTGTCCTGTGAAAATAATATATATTGATGAAATTCCTTTTGATGCACGATTTGAAACATCCTTATTTGTGAATTTTTCTAAAACTGAATTATCCAGATTAGTTCCAGATCCATTGTTTTTTGAATATTTTCAATTCAGATTTGTTTCGCATCATCTTGACAGACAATTACAAAACTCTATTCAATCTGAACAAACTTTTGAAGAAAATTCAAACATCTCTGTAATTACTGAAGCTTCCCCAAGCTCAGTTACCTTTCATCAAACTTCTCAAGGCCAGCCAACCCCTTCTACTCCTCCATCCCCTCCTACTAGACCATCAACTCCTATTATCCCACTATATCTTCCAATGGCCAATAGATATGCCCCTTTAAGGTTGCCTAACAACCCTGTGGCTTTGCCACAGGATTATCAGAGTAGGATAGCTCCTTTTAATGGTTCAGGTACTTACACAGCTCAACAACACACCAAAAGAATGACTGATTACTTTGATTTCTATGAAATTGATGCTGATGATGTTCGCATGAGAATTTTTGTCCAGAGTCTCACTAGGGAAGTCAGAACATGGTTCAGGGCTCTTGCCCCGAACAGTATTGCTGATTTACCAGCTTTATATAGGGAATTTTTGAATAGATGGGAAAAGAAGAAGGATCCTCTTCAGATCCTATCAGAATTTGAAAAATTGAGGAGAAGACCAAACAAAACAGTACAAGATTACATCATTAGATTTAATGAAGCTTACAGCGCAGTCCCTCAAAACCTTAGACCACCTCCAGACTCAGTATTGGTTAAATTTCCTGATGGTTTTGACTCAGATATAGCATATTCACTCAGGGAAAGAGCCCCTAAAACCTTAGAGGAAATGCAAAGCATAGTGGTTAGTGTAGAAGCAAATCTTATAGAAAAACGAGCCAGAGCTAGGGCAGAAAGAAGAATGCCTGTAAATGAAGAGCCGTCAACTTTTGAAAGAAAGCTGGATGCGATCATTAAAGGTATGGAAAGATTAGGAGACAGAGTGGAGACCATTGAAAGAAAGTCTTCTAGTGATAATCAGAATGTTGCAAGAAACCCAAACTTTAGGAGAAATCAGAACCAAAATATTGGGAAGAATATCCCTGACCAAAATATCAGGCCACCTTTCCAAGAAAACTTTATTGAAGGATCAACTTCTGAAGAACCTACAGAAGATGTGGAAATAAACAATGTAACTGATGAAAAAAACGAACCAGAAGTCTTCTTATCTCAGGATGATCAGGATAATCACATCCTTGAAACATTTCAAACTCATTCAGGAGAGACTTTTGATTTCAAAGAAGGCTATGACACAGCGATCTATGAGGTTCATAAGCAGTAAAATTTAAGAAGTAGACGGATTGATGTGCCTGAGAAAAGCAAACAGAAAACTGTAAAAAAAAATGTCAAAGGTAAAGATAACATACCCCCTGTACAAAACATTCCCCCTGTACAAATTTTGTCTAGGATAACTCCTAACCCTTCAAATCCAATAATTGAAGATGTCTCTGATAACTAATCAAACAAAAATCAGCAATCTAATACTTTTCCTCCTGTAGGAAACGTAGAAGAAACGATAGAAGTTAGTTCAGAAACACCTTCAAATCAAAATTCTGTTCATAAAAAAGAGAAAAACGTTGAAGAATAAAAAAACAGAGAAAACCCAACTGTGCAAAACACTAAAACTCAAAAAGAAAAACCTTTCAATATAGAGGCTGAAATAGGCAAACTAAAGATAGCTGTTCCTTTATCAGAATTGGCTAAACATGATGTCTATAGAAGTCAAATCAGTAAATCCCTAAACATTAAAATTACTGGAATGGATGATTCAGTGAATATTCTTGATGATCAACCTAAACTCCTTTTTGGCCCTGAGGTAAATGGCAAACCAGAAAGTGGAGGGACACCTCCATTTTATGTAAGCCTGAATGTTCATGACAAGATACTCCACAATGCAATGCTTGATTCTGGAGCATCTCACAATTTGATGCCAAAAGCTATGATGGAAAGATTGAATTTAGATATTACCAGACCGTACAAAGATTTGTTTTTTTTTATTCCAGTCAAGTAAGATGTTTAGGTTTGATTAAAGATTTGTGTGTCACTTTGGTTCAATACCCTGCTAAATCTGTTCTGATGGATATAGTAGTGGCTGATATCCCTCCTAAATATGGTATGTTGTTATCTAGATCCTGGGGTGCTAAACTTGGAGGATCTATTCAACTCGACATGTCATATGCCACTATTTCAGTATTTGGTCAACCTAAAAGATTATATAGGGAAACCTTGATGAAGTACTTGGTGAGTAGCCATGAGAAGCCTGAAAACTTCCCTGTCTATTCAGTGCATTCTGATATGGATTCTTTCATCCTTTACAATGATGAAATGGACCTTCCAACTGAGCTAGAAGCACCTGAAAAGGAAACCATAAACAAAACTACTGTTAAAATTGAGGAGATTTCTGAAAACAGAGAGACACCAGATGATCAAGAAATACCAGAAAAAACTAAACAACTAGCTCCTGTTAAGAAACATTTTAAAAAAATTGATGAAGATTACGAACATGAAATTCTGTGGCATTTAGAATTTGATGGCTCAGTAAACAAATTAGGAGCAGGAGCTGGAATTTGGTTACATAATGTGGAAAATAATCATGCTGAGGGTCATGCTTATAGGTTGAATTTCAAATGCACTAATAACATGGCAGAGTACGAAGCTCTTTTGTTAGGGCTTAAACATGTCAAGAAGTTAGGAGCCATTAGGGTATCAATCATAGGAGACTTCAAACTAATCATTCAACAGATTAAAGGAGAATGTTCAACAAAGGACATGAGATTGAAACAATACAGAGAGACAGTTGTAGAAATTCTCAACACCTTTCTACAAGCTCAACTTGCCAAGATTCCCAGGAAACAAAATTTGCATGCTCACAGTCTCGCAATGTGTGCTAGTACATGTAAATTACCTTTTGACCCTAATGATCAGTTTTCAGCTGAGATTAGACATAGGCCTGCTATACCGGACAATCTTTTGAATTGGAAAGTATTTGTACATAATAATCAAATCAATAGTTTTTTGACACTTCAAGATGAGTTTTCTAACTGTAATATAGATGAAGACATAACTATTGATAAATTTGATCAAGAAAATGAACAAAAAATAGTAATTTCAAGAGAGAATGCAATTCATATGCTGCACCCAACCACATTCACAGAAAAAGACATGCAGGATTTGAAATATATGGAATCTGATGAGATCATAGAAGATGAGACAGAAATCATTAATCTGAAAGATAATTATCTGCCCAAAGGATTAACTCCTTTGGAAGATCTTTTTGACTCAAATGATATTCCATTTAGACCTAAAATGGAACCTGTAAAGGCTGATATTGAAGAATGCAACTTAGGAACTCTAGAAAATCCCAAAATGGTTAAACTATCCAAATATTTACCAAAAGACCAAAAGGTTAAATATGTTGAACTCTTAAAGGAATTCCAGGATGTTTTTGCCTGGAGTTATGAAGATCTTAAAGCATATGATACAGCCATAATTCAACACACTATACCTTTGAAACCAGATCAGAAACCTTTCAAACAGAAACTTAGAAGAATAAATCCTGTTTTATTACCTTCAATTGAAAAGGAAATTAAAAGGATGTTTGAAGCAGGGATTATAGCTCCTATTAGGTTCTCAGAATGGGTTTCCAATCTAGTACCAACACGGAAAAAGACAGGAGAAATTAGACTGTGTGTCGATTTAAGAAATTTGAATAAAGTTTCTTTAAAAGATAACTATCCTTTACCGAAAATGGACCATATTCTATAAAGGGTAGTAGGATCTTCTAGGATATCTCTATTGGATGGATTTTCAGGGTATAACCAGATTCTGGTTCATCCTGATGATCGGAATAAAACAACATTTACAACACCATGGGGTATGTTTAAATATGTCAAAATGCCATTTGGACTCAAGAATGCAGGAGCTACATTTCAAAGAGCAATGGACATTGCTTTTGCTAAAGAAATACATGATTTTCTGGTTATTTATCTAGATGATTTGACTGTTTTTTCTAAAATAGATCAAGAACATTTAGATCATTTAAGGCAAGTATTTATAAAATGCAGAAAATATGGGATTTCTTTAAACCCTAAAAAGTCGTTGTTTGGTTTGGAAGAAGGGAAGCTTTTAGGACATATTATTTATAAGGATGGCATTAGGATTGATCCAGAAATAATACAAGCAATTTTGCAGATACCTCATCCCAGAAACATAAAAGAATTGCAAGCATTCATAGGAAAGATTAATTTCTTGAGAAGATTTATTTCTAGTTTAGCTGAGTTACTTAGATTGCTTACTAACATGTTGAGAAAAGATTCAAGCATTGACTGGACTGTAGAATCCAAGCAATCATTCGAAGAAATCAAAATGGCTTTAACAAGAACACCGGTTCTTACCAGTCCCAAATTTGACAGAGATTTCATTATTTTTTCATTTGCTTCTGAACATACAGTTGCAGCTGTTTTACTTCAAAAAGATGATCAAGGGTGTGAAAAACCAATAGCATTTTTTAGTAAAGCACTTAGGGATGCATCTTTGAAATACAATATTATGGAGAAACAGGCTTTTGCATTGGTAAAAGCAATTAAATATTTCAGAGTTTACATATTATATTCTCATGTGATAGCTTATGTGCCTAATGCTGTAGTTAAAGACATTTTGACTCAAGATGGCATCGAAGGCAAAAGAGGTAAGTGGATAGCTACCATTTTAGAATATGACATTGAAATTAAACCAACAAAACTTATAAAAGGTCAAGGTTTGGCACAACTCATGACTGAAACTAATTGCCAAGCCTTAGACATCAATGAACTGGATGACGAACAGGAGATGGCGACTCCACAGATCAGTCAAGCTTTCTTAGATTCTCCCTGGTACACTGCTATTATTCATGTTTTGCTAAACCTGCAAGCTCCTCCAGGGTTGTCCAGAACAAAACAAAGATTTTTGAAAATGACATCATTAAAATATTGTATTTTAGATGGCACTTTATTTTGGAAAAATCATGAAGGAATCTTATTCAATTGTCTATTGAAATATGAAGCTGATAGAGTTCTTAATGAATTTCATGCAGGAGATTGTGGTGGACATCTCTACTGGAAATCAACTGCAGACAAAATCTTAAGGGCTGGTTTCTATTGGCCATCATTATTTTCTGATGTTAAGAAATTTGTAACATCTTGTCATAAGTCAGATATTTGAGGGTAAAAGAAAGTTGTTACCTTTACTATTAAGACTAATTTCCACAGAAAGACCTTTTCAACAATGGGGATTAGACTTTATTGGAGAAATTCATCCCACTTCTTCAGGGAAACACAGATGTATTTTAACTCCCACAGATTACTTTACCAAATGGATTGAAGCTATCCCATGTAGACAGGCAAATGATTCTGTGATTATAGGGTTTTTAGAAACCAATATACTTTCAAGATTTGGCTGTCCAGAAAAGATTATAACAGATAATGCTGCTGCATTTAAATCAAAGAAAATGATTAGTTTCTGCAATAAATATCATATTACTTTAGGCCATTCAACAGCTTATTACCCCCAAGGTAACGGACTTGCAGAATCCTCCAATAAAAGCCTTATTAATATAATCAAAAATTTATTGGAAGAAAATAAAAAGAATTGGCATAAGAAACTGACCAATGCATTGTGGGCAGACAGACTTACAACTAAGAAATCAATTGGGACTACTCCATATGAGTTAGTTTATGGCATTGAAGAAAGATTCCCCTCATCTTTAGGGGTTCCTGTTATGAAATTACTTCAGGAGTCTCAAGTGGAACCAAATGACATTCAGAGAAGAATTAACCAAACAATCCACTTGCAGCAAACCAGAGAAGAAGTATACCAACGATCTCAAGTCTTGCAAGAAAAGTTAAAGAATATGTTTGACAGAAGAATAAAGGCAGAAGATTTCCAACTAGGAGATAAAGTCTTAAGGTGGGATTCCAGAAGGGAAGAGAAAGGGAAACATGGGAAATTTGATTTCTTATGGAAAGGGCCTTACATCATTCATGCCTTACAGGGGAACAATACATACTTTTTGAAGAATTTGGACAATTCAGAAGCTGAAGAGGGACCAGTCAATGGTCGAATGCTGAAGCACTATTTTGATCCTATTTACTAGGATGATTTGATTTTTCTAACTTGTACATAATATATCCTTTTCTAATTCAGTTTTGATTGGATGGTGACTTCTTGGAATTGAAGCCCGAAGTGAAGGCCCTAAGCTTCAAAAGTTTCACTATCATATGTACAATAAAGCTACCAGAAGAAGGAGATTACATAGTTCAGTTTGAAGACATTTTGAGGCATCTGACCTGCTGTTCTTGACTTTCCACAAGGAAAAGCCATCCCCAAGTGGAGCCAGTGTTAGACTCCTATACCAATAGGTGTCATTTTTCATGATTGTCTTGATTAAACTATGGAATATGTTCAAACCTTTTTCTTGAGCAAAGGTGTTCCATATTCTTGAAACACCAAAAAATCAAAAAATTTAAAAAATGTAAAGAGGGTATACCCTAAAAGAAAAATCAAAGGGTAAGAAAAATAAATTGGTCAAAAAAGTGAAAGAAATGAATCCCAAACAAAAATAGACCAAGGAAAGTGTGCAAATCCAAATGCCACTACTATTTCATTTTTTGTAAATAAGTAATTGTGTGCAGCTTGTTAAACTTTGCCACAATTTATGAAGAGTCAAACTGTATAAACTTGACTCATTCATTTTTCAATTTCATGTTGTAGAATAGAGAATAAATATATGACCAAACAGTTTAATCTTGGCAGATAAGTAGATAGGTAGAGTTAATAAAAGGTGCTCAACAGTTTAATCTGAGCCCTTGGATGTAATAAGGGTAGAATTAGATAGATTTTCCTTGTAAAAAGAAAAAGATTGATAAGGGTTTGCAAGTCTAAATGCACCCTAATAAAGAAGAGAAAATGGTAGTGTCATGTAGATAGGGTAGGTAGATGGTGTTGCAAAGTTTCATGTGATGAATGATGGTGTTAAATGTGTTCAATCTTTTACTTTCATCACTAAGAGCAAAGGCTTAACACTACATTGGCAAAATTTCACAGAAGGCAAAGTCAGAATCATTAACTTTCCATCTCACTTTCTCCCTAAGATTTTTACTAATTTCCCCCAAAGTGCTAAGGTATTTGGAGATCAAAGGGGCTCAAGGCATTTCCTTGACTTTTGGAGGGACCGGACCCTCGGCCTGATGATCAAAAAGACCTAAGTACTTGAAGTTATCCATTATCATTCACTTTCAATCTTTTCCTAAGTAAAATCCCATTTTACTTAGGAAAATCATGCAAAATTCCATAAAAATCCCTCAAAATAACTTACTATTCTAAGTTTAAGTGTTGAAGTTGAGATATTGTAATTTACTTCAGAAATTGTCACTTTCTTAGATGTGCAAAGTATTTTGAGTTCCCTTGTCCCTTTGTCATATTAATGTTTAACTCTAGTTATTAAATCCCTAGTGAAATGCCCTATCCTAAGTATATAACTCCTTTTATATAAATATCCAAAAACCCCTCTATTATAAAGTTTAGCCAAAGTATTTATTTCCCCGTGCATTTAAATAAAAACCCACTATACAACCCCTTTGGTTAAAATATATCATTAATAATACTCCCGCCCCTATGGTAAATTAATTATATCGGTTAATTTATCATATAATAAAAAACATATATGAGAAAAACTTTAAACATATGATATGTATGTTTAACACAAAAATATAAATAAAACCAAAGTTTTAATTCAAACTTAAAAACTTCGGAAAAGCTCCTATGCCACCGTGGCACATCCACCTGGCATCCCACCCGACGCTTCAACCACAACCGCGACCCCTATTTCCATTATACAGTGGGATTAATTAATTATCAGAATTAGTTAATAACCAACCTTTTCCACCTATTAGACACCCCCCGGGATGTTTAATAATGTTAATCACGTTTAAAACCCCGCCGGGCCCGCACGATAATATCCCGCCATCTCCCCGTCCTTTCCACCGTAAGATCGCCTCTCCACAGATCAACGCTCCATATCCATTCCGCTACCCGTCCTTTGTCAGAGCTTTAACGCGCGGGGGCTTGGTGGTTTTGAAACAGTCCACCGGCGACGCGTCCATCGCCCAATGGAATCACTGCCCTCTTGTTTAAAACCACTCTTGTCCATAAGCGGTGCGGGGACTAACCGCTTACCGCCCGGCCCCCCACCACACGTCAGCCCGTACTAAAGTGACGTCACTCCTCGAAAAACTACAAACCCCTTTTTGACTTTGGAAATAAAACAAATTTTCGTGTTTTTTATGTCATTTTCATTATTCGAAAGCGACTGCGCCTTCTGCTACGAAATTCAAATTTTCATTCAAATCCACTGTTCTATCCGATTTCGCTCCAGAATTCTACCGGACCAGTGTTGGAGCATCTTCTTGCCACTGCCTGATACCTGTTAAAACCCAGTTTGCCTCCAAAAAACAGGTATTTATTCTATTGCGCTCCGAACTTCAAAAGAAACTCTGTTTTCCTTGTTTTCCACTGGATTAGTGATTAAATCTTATCGCTAAGATCATTCCCTGAGGTTTAAAACTGTGAATTGTTCCCCTGAAACTGCAATTGTGCTAATTTCCTTCATTTAAACTGAAATCGCGCCCCGGCTTGTAAAGAAAACCCAGAAAGTTCCATTTTGAATACACAAGAACCAAAATGGAAGCTTCGGCAGCCCTGAATGTGACTCCACTGAATGCCCCCCATAGAGAGTTAGAATATTTGCCCTTAGTGGATAAAGACTTCCAAATTAAAGACTTGCATTTCGATGAAAGTCCTCTTCGAAGTTATTGTCGTTGCAGAGACGATTATTCGAAGGGGCAAGATGTCATTGGGTTGTGGGAATCCAATCTCCCGAGATATCTCATCCCCTCAGTCATTTCCTTCCCATAAATTATCCACTATTGCCATTCTAACTATGATCCCACTCAAAGAGCTGTAATATCCCCTGACCAGAGTGTTCTTTTCCCCATTACTCCCCAAGCTATCAATGCAATGCTACATTTCGAACCAGATCAAGAGCTAGCACCTTTGTCTATGGAAGAACTGATTGAAAAGTCTAATCAATTGACCCCAGAAAAATTGAAGTCCATTTGCCAGAATTTCATGTTGCCTGAACACCAACCTAAGGGCCCTCCTCCCTATGGTTTTTATTATTTCACTAAGTTGGGAAGGCTCATCCTAAATATGATATCTTTTGTCTTGGGTTTCAATACAAGTGAATATGTTGATGAAATAACCCTGGTTTTGCTGTCTATCTTTACTCCTGGGCAACCTCCTGAAGTTAAATATGACTTTGCCTCTTTCATAGCCAATAAGATCCATGACCAGTTCATGAGGCTAGATGATGAGAAAGTTTTTAAATATTCCTCAGTTATTTATCATCTCATTATCTTTTATCAATCAGAGAAGTTCCCTTTCCCTGTTAAAAAGCTTGATGCCAAGGGAAACCCTAGGTCAGTTATATTTTGGTCTCCCATAATTCATTCTTTCTATGATTCTCCCTATTCCTATACTGAGTTCATCGATCTTTTTGTATATCCTGCAACTACCTTGTTGACAGGAATTCCTCCTCCAAGGCTCAGTAATGAAATCAAGAAGACCTTGCAGCTTTCAAGGACATATAAAGTTGGAGATTGGTATTTATATCAAAACCATTCAGCCATCAGAATCTATGGATGTGAATTGCATCCATTCAAGTTGCCAAGATATGTGCCCATGAGACTTTTTGCCTTGGAATATTTCAGGCAAATGAATAATTCAGATATGATTCATTTTTGTAGTGTGAAAAAGAAAGCCCAACTTAGGATTAAAAGTCAATTAGGTCCCTACATATGCAACTCTAGGGATGCTGAGCGAGAAGCAAAAATTATACTACAAAACCATTGCAAGTTCCAAAGAAGTTTTCGTTGGGTTCCTTATGATCCATTTGGTTTTATCTGTGAAAAAAGAATAAAGAACAAATCATCCCCTTACATGCACCACAAGATTCCTAATATAGAACAATATGCTAACCAAGATGAATGGGTTAAAGGAACACTAGTTGAGGAAGAAAGTGAAGAAGAAAAAATGAACAAAATCATGAAAGATCTTGAGAAGAAGTATGACCTAGAATCTTGTGGTCAAGTGCAGGTACCTCACATTGGCACTTCTTCAGCAGCAAATCTACAGCAGAGATTATAGGAAGGCAGTTCATCAGTTGCAGCCGAGTCAAAAGGTAAAGGAAAGGAACCTGAGATACAGGTCATTGAAACTTTAGTCATGGCAGAGAAACCTCAAACCTCCAGAGCACCTGATCAAACACAAGTTTCTCCCATTCAATTAAATCATCCCGAAGTTTCAGGATTACAAACTCCATCCAACGTAGAAATGAGTAAGAAAAGGCAGGTTCCAGATACTACTCCTCCCAAAAAATCCGCAGAGATACATCAAGCCAAAAAACAGAAACCAGATCCACTTCCAGATGTGGAAATCATTGATGAAATATTTGATGATGGAAGGGAAGACAGTCAACTAACTGGCACAGTTAGTGAAACAAACACAGGCCAGAAAGGGAAAGCTTTGCAAAAGCAATTGAGAACTGAAGTATCCTCTTTTAGACCACCAAAAAAAGATACAGGGGATATAAAAATAACTTTCATTAATATAAAGGCAAAGAATGATCCATTGAGAATGAAAGTATATGATCAATATCTGAAAATGGCTCCACATAATCAGAAAAGGTTAATGTCAGCATTTGACTTTTCACAAGGCAAAATGATAATGAGCCACTTCAAGTCCAAGGTACCAAAACCCATGACAGCAGCTGATTATATCAGAACAAATTTTGAGGTCCTGGCAAAGGACATTCATCCTTTGGACCAGATAGAACTGCATAGACAAACTGGGGAAATGGTCTATTCCACTCTTACTGATAAGGCCATGGCAGCCTTAAGGCTGCAAGATTCTTTAAATAACACAAGCACCCAATTGCAAATTGAGAAGGCCTCTTCTCAGGCCAAAGACAACAGAATAAAGTCTCTGGAAGACATAATCATGAGTTTGGGTCACAACCCCAAAGATATCAAAAGCATTGAGGCATTAATTAAGAAGAAAGATGATGACATAGCTGCATTGAGAAAGTAGCTGAAATTGCCAGCCTCAAGGCATCCCCAGACCCAAGAGGTTTTGAAGGAAAATTCACAGGAAGAGATAATGGAGTTGCTCTTAAAAGTAACTGAACAATTGGGTGAAACAGAGAAAGAATTGGAACAAGCTTTACAGGAAAAGGAAGCTATCAGACAGGCATCCATCACAGAAGCTACTACAACCACAGGTACTACAACAGCAGATCAACAAACACAGTCAGCACAGGTAAGCACTTCTGGTCTGAGTTCTGATGAATTGATAAAACAAATGGAAAGTTTACAACTAAGGGTGACAGAACTTCAAACCACAAAATTGCAGTTAGTAAATTTGGAGCAGAAATATGACACTTCTAAGAAGACAGCTGCTGATAATACCAGGGAAATAAAAAGGTTAGAAAGATTGGTTAAGACTTTAGAAAAAGATCTTTCATTAGAAAAGCCTTTAAAGGAAATAAATGAAATTCTTTGGGGTAATATAATTGAGTTAATAAAAAGTATTTGGCCCTCTGTTCAAGCAATTTTTGAACAAAATGATTTGGTCAAAGTAGCTCAGGAAGAAATAAATAAAACAAGAGATGAATTAAGGGGCAGACCTGAGCAGGCCAATCAACTTATACAGTTTTTGAACACCCGGACTAAGCAACAGCTTGCAAAATTAGGAATTGAGGACAAGACCGACACTATTTTGGAGATAAAAAGAGTTTTCATCAAAAGAACTTTTATGCAGAATTTGGAAAGGAAGTGCTCAGATATTCTGGCTGATATTAATACTTTCAAAGGAAAATTTCAGGTTTTATTGGACAGTGGGTTACCCAGTCCTATGCTCTCAGAGGACCAGATAATGGACCTGGAAACCTATGTCAAGAAAATAGATATCCATGCTCATAATACAACTGCTCATTATATTAGTTTTCCAGAAGCAACGTTGCCAACAGGGAGAAATCTCTATGACAGGTTGAAGAATTTATTTCATCTTGAACATGAAATAAAGTATTTGTTCCCTGATCAGCCCACTTTTTACAAACTCACAGAGGCTGATGAAACGTTGAGGAAACTTAAAAGAACCGTAATAGCACCAGATCAATGGTGGAATGACTTATTGGAAATTGTATGAAATTTATCTTCAGGTTGAGAATTTTATCTTTTTATTATGAAAAGGATAAATAGTAAGAACAGGTTAAAGAGTATCAGTCAAAGAGGTTAAAGAGTATCCGTAGAAACAAAGAGTGTCAAACAAGCTAAAGAATTACTCAAAGGGACAGCATCGAGCCCTATTATAGCACCTGCCTCCAGCACGTCCTCAAAAGCGGGAAACAGCACACCAGCAATTACTTTTTGTCCTATTTATGAGACCATTTGTCTCCTTTTTATTGTAACTTACTCATTAATCACCCACGATTATTGGCTAGGTTAGTGTGAGATTTTTTCAATTATTTTTTGTATAAATAAACCCTCAAAGAGAGTATTGAGGGTGGATTCTATTACTTTGCTATGACATTGAAGTTTTTGGAATAAAAGCATTTTGGAGAAATTTATTTGTGGCTTACTGGATGACAATTTGAAGCTCAGGACTTTTTGCAGGATTCATGTGTCGGACTGCAGTTCAATAAGTCTTTCTATCCTATGTCTTAAGTTTTATATTTGTTTATAATATCATTGTGTCCATTTCTGAATAATTTACATAAAGGATTGAATCAGAATTTACTTAATTGTACTCTGATTTCAGATGTGATTATTCTCAATGTTTTCTTCTAAATTGGTTATAAGCACGAATTCTTAAATGCTCTTGCTTTGCTAATTTCAACATTCTTGATTACTATAATAAAGAATTCTTCATTGCTCTTTGTTTGTAATCATCTCATTTCTTTCTTTTGAACATGGTGAAAGATTCTTAACTGCCTTTCATCCCTTCAAACCCATCCCATCCACTTTAAATTTTAAGGATTGTTCTCTGTCTGGCTATCTTGCCCTGCAAATCCATCTTGTGTGTAGAATAGAAATCCAGTAAAGCCATCCTTTGACTCCATAGCCCAATGGATTGAAAATATTCAACCTTGCCCTTAGTGGACGGATTCCACCATTCAAACAAAATCAAACTCTTGGATCTATAACTAGCCTAAAACCTTCTAAGAACAAAGATAAATCATAAAGAGAGAGCCCTCTCTAGATGCAGATTGGCTAGATTCTGCATCTGAAGGTTGGTTTGTGGTTACCTTGGGTATACTTTCCTCTTACACAACTTCTAGGAAAACCTGAGTGATAACACAACCATCATTCAACAGTGAAGGCCCATTTATAAACCCTAATTGACTCATCATCATCAATGCACAGATAGTCTCATCATACCCATGCAATTCTGAACAATTCCTCCCATAGATACAAATGAATCCACCTGCAAACAATTCTTCTTGTCTTGGCAGGAAGAACTTCTTCTTCTCTTAACTCTGCCCCTTTTTCAAAATCCAGTGGCCCTCCTTCTGTCCTCACTACTCTGGACCTTGAATAGCTCTCTGCTTCTTTGCTATCCTCTACTCCTTGACTAATGCTACTCCTTACTTCTCTTTTTGCTGCCTCTGCTACCTCTCTTTTTGTTTCCTCTGCTCTTTGACTGATGTTTCAGGTGCTCCTCCTTTGCCATATCCTTTGCCATCAATGACAACATTTCCAACAAAACTAATCTTTCAAAAACTATAAGAATAAAACTATGGTAATCTAGAAAGAGGGTAAACTTAGAACAATTATTGATTTAGTTATTAAGTAAGCAAACTTTGAGAACTAGTAAGCAATAAATATAATGATAGATAAAGTGAAAACCTATTTGAAAAAAACTATGATAATCTAGAAATAAATAAACTAATATAGAGAGCAATAAATAGCATATTATGATTTAATTGTCAAACAAGAAAACTAAGATAGCTAGCAAGCAACCAATTTAGTGACAAGCAAATTGAATCTAGGAAATGAAATCACACTTGCGGAAAGTAAATCACACTTGAAAAAAGTAAAGCGCACTTGCATGAAATGAAATAACAAAAATAAAACTATGTTATAGATGTGTAATATTCCTAATTACATTTCAGCTAGTTTGAATATTAATTTTTTCTTTTGATAATAAGATAGGTGAATAAGTGGGTAGAGAGACCCATAAATCTCTTTAGTAGGAATAAACCACCTCCCATGTGAATGTGGATCATTGTATCAGCTGTATAAAACACCTTGAGGCGTGAAAATGGGCTAAAGCATGTTGACAGGGTCAAAATTGACCAAATCAACAATGATGTTATGGAGATAGTGGAGGATTAATGGAGGGCAGCGCAGTCATAGAGGATGAGTGTATGCATGAGAGTAGCTTCTTTAATGAGTGGGACCCAGGGTGAGGAATATCACCAAGCATATAGGGAAGATTATGGAAGCCATATAAGTCATTGAGAATATTGTATATGTATTGGTCTTTTATGACTCTTTGCAAGCTTCAGTTGTTTAGCAGAGTCTGTTGTGTTGTTTAGCACAAGGATGTTCCCGAGTGGGAATCACACCATCATCCTTAGAGGACTTTGAGTTCCTACTCAGGAGATTTTTATTGAGCATCATTTCCACCATCTAGCATCAGGCCAAGCTTTAGCCATTATCCACAACACATTCTCCTTTTGGACTATGTTATTTTGCAAGGAAGAAGTAGTGGAGGAGAAATAGATCCAAAATGAGCTTGTTTTCTAGTGGAGGGAGCAGCCCTTCATCTGGGAGGCTAGAAAGGAGGATCCTTGAGCATAATTTTATGACCTAGCATTAGGCTAAGCTACTACCATCACCTACAATGCATTTCCCTTTAGAAACTGCGTTATCCTATTAAGCAGTTGCAGTGCAGGGGTTAGTGCCCCAGTTTGTGAGTTAGATTTCTAGTAAGGGGAGCAACCCTTCATCCAGGAGATCTATTGGAGTAGTATCAGCCAAATCCTATCATTTTTCCAGTTGAAGAGCTTATTCAACCCTAGGGATGCATTTCGTTTATTGGTATCTTGTGTATTTTCGGAAACCCTTTCTAGGTTCCCTTGAAAGGTATTTGGGAGCCTAGATCGCCATTCCAGACACTTTTTGAGAATTATATTATTAGATCCATATATTGATATTTCCAGCTATAGTTACACTCACTGGGATTGCATTATCTTGTTTTTCCAACATTTTGTATAACACCAACATTTCATGTATGGGTGTATTTGAGCATTGGAGGCTTATCTTGCCCAGTCTGAGTGACTTGTTCCTCAATATATTGTATTTATTTGTTGTTGATATTCATAATAATATGGCCCTATATTTGTCTCATATCTTTATGTATTGATATTCAATGCTATTTCCTTTTTTATGTTCCATATTGGTGCTTTTCCTATTTTGGAATATTATAGTGGTATCATAGCATAATCTTGGCTCAGCCTGCGAGACATCACATCTATGTCATCAAAAGAAAAAGAAGCTTCTCATAGGAAGGATAAGGTTTGATTATACAAATAAGACAAAGGCAATACTCCAATATCAAGATAAAATGAATGGAAAAGAGTTTTCAAAACTTCTTCTCCAAAATATGCAGGATATTAACAAATAAATCAAGGAGATGAGTATGGAGAGGCACCAAGATTCCTCTAAAGTGTTTGTACATGAGTAAAGCTCCAAAATTTCAAATTATTGGTGTGAGCACTGAGCATTGCAACTAGTTCCACAATACTCTACCATGCCTACATTCATAACAAGAGGAAATGAGGTAGGAGAAACACAAAAGGAGGAGACTCTTGGTGACTATCTCCTAGAATATGAATCTCAATCTAAGAGGTTCAAAGAGCATATAAACATCTAAGGGTTTTATCAGATCAAGGAAAGTAGAAGACCCAGTTATCACAACAGAGATAAAGGGTACATGCAGAATAATGGTCTGCAACATACTTTGGGTAGATTCTTTCTACCTAATTTTGATGGGTCACCAAAGTGCATAACTAAGGCTTGGGTAGGGAAGTTGGACATCTCTTCCCAGCTGCACCAAGTTTCATAGGTGAGGCCATCAAGGTAGCAGTGCTGAACCTTGAAGGTGAGGCTCATGATTGGTGGTTTCATGGTCTTTATACATTGATGCATGTAAATATGGCTGCATATGCAAATTTCACTAGGAGGTTAGTGGAAATATTTGATCGAAGATATTTAGAAACACCCTTGTTTGAGCTAGCCAAGCTCAAGAAGTTAGATCCTTTGCATGATTTGGTTGGATCCACTATACCAACTATGCTCCGGGATTATATTTAGTGGGTTAGAGACTTGAAAATTAATTTTCCAAGGGCAAGAGCCTCCCTCCAGCAAGAACTCTCTTCTCGAGAGGAAGATATGAATATTCCTCCCACTACAGAGGACCAAGACAAAGTGTCTCTTAGTGATTATGGGGAACTCTCCAATAATTATGAGGAAGAAGAAGAAGATTTGGAAGAATAAACCAGCGTTGTAGCAACAGGAAGAGATCCACCACCACCTGGAGATGGAGATGGAGCCATTTATCCAACTAGTGAAGCCCTTGCATTCTTACAAAGAGTTCCAAAGAATCCAAAATTTGGAGACCAGGGCACAATCTAGGAGCAGCATGTGTCAGTATTGATAGACTGTGGGACTAAGTAGTGGGGGAAGTGTATTCCAGCAGTGAGGACATACACCTTGATAGATCACTTCTTTATGGTCAAGACTATTGATACCAATGTAATATTGGGTGTGTAGTGGTTGATTACATTGGGGAAGGTCACCATAGATTGGGATACTTTGCAGATGGAATGGGAAGATAAGAAGAGTGGCCAGCATCATGTGATTAGGGGCATACACGCCTATCCATTACAGGAGGTATTTTCACATAAGATAGAGACTAAATTGTGCAGTGGAATAAGGGACAAATCACTACACTCGAATATACACTCTACTCTAGACCTTGATGTTTCATTATATGGAGGCCCACCAGGAAGGCCCATTGACTCAAAGATGATCAGATAATTCTCAGAACAAGATGCATCATTCATGGATCTGGCTGACGAAGGAGCCTTAGATGAAGCTAACACAGCGCAGAGAGCCTTTGATTGGATCAAGGAAGGGATGAGAAATTTTCTAATATCTGCATTTCCATCTCTCACCTAACCTCTTGCATTGGAAGATGGTGTTTCGGGAGTAGAGGGTGGTACAAGCCTGGTGCAAAGGGACTACTCCATATCCTTGGGGAAACAGGAGATACCTCCACACAGGAAGGAGTCTTCTATATATGAAAAAGGGTTACTAGCACTCATTCATGCATTGGCAAAATTCTAGAAGTTTTGGATGGGAAATGGATTTCAAGTGAAGGTTGACCCCCATAAACTTCAATCTTGTCTTGAGAAAAACCAGCTACATGGGAGGAAGAAAAAGTGGGATAACAGTACTTTGGCATGTGGCTTTGGCATGGAGCATGTGAAAGAGGGGAGCTATTAGGTGACATGTGCTTCTTTACATAAATTAGCAACACTATCATTGAGGTGTATAGATCCATATTGGGAGTGCCAGCTATTGCTGGAGTATTCCAAGGACCTCTTCACATGTAAGGTGCTTGATGTGAAAGTAACATATGGGAGGTATAGAGTGGTGGATGGAGTCATCTAGTACCAGGATCAGATCTTCTTGAATAGAGACTCCAAGCTCAAGGAGTATATTCTACATGTAGCACATGAAGCACTCCTTTCCAGTCACAGATTTCATTGAGACTTATTACACCATTATGGATATATTCTCATGGAAGGGTATCAAAGAGGATGTGCTCCAGCATATCAGGAGGTGTGTAGTTTTTTGGATGAATGAGGAGGGAAACAACCATCCTGCAATTTTTTTACATTCACTTAATTTTCCAGGAGATTGATGAGAGAGCTTATCCATGGACCTCATCACCAGCCTACCAACAGTAAATGGTAAGAGTTGTGTCTTTATACTCATTGATCATCTAAAAAATTATTTCCATTATGTTGCCATCTATGTACAATGCATTGCTCCAAAAGAGGGTAAACATCTCTTTGGATTTAGTGGTCTTCTTGGGACTATAGTTAGTGAGGGGAATGGCCTGTTCCTAAAGGGCTTTGGGCAAGAATTGTTTTTTTTGGTAACACTCGTCTTACACCACATTCCCTTTACCACTTTCGAGCATGTGAGAATATAGTGGCAGCAAGAAAGTGGTTGGATAGCCACTTATCACATCATATCTTGATAGAACTTGGAGCATAACATCACTGGTCTCACTTGACGAACTATTGCCACCATCCAGAATTTCATCTATTTCTCCTTTGGATTGCATATTGTGCTGATTATTTGTTCACTATATGAGGAATGGCTTGGGAAAGAAAGGTTCCTAGAACCAAATAGTGGATCCTTTAGAGTCCGGATGCCTTTTGGCCTCTTGAGGAAAACATTATTATAGCCCAAGATCAAAATCAACTCTATACTTATCATAAATGGATAGAGGGACAATGTGGGGTGGACAATTGGGCCTATAATTTTTAGCCATACAATCCCTATACATTGCAGAAGCAAGGGATTGGTGAGTTTTTCTATGAGCTACCATTTTGGAGGGTGATCCATTTTGTTTGGATGATAGCATGGGGATTGGAGCTTCTCATGGGGGTTAAGTTCTCCAACATCTCTCACCTCTCATTACTCAATAAGGCCTCTATATAGCATGTAGTTGCCTACATGCGCATCCCATTTCTTCATGATTAGATCCATTTGGTTTTATCAGCAAGGGATAACTTGCACACTTGGGAGGAGAAACTAGATGACAGATTGATTGGAGAGTATATGGTTCAATGGAGGAATTTATCGGATTAGGATGCTACAGGAGAATGAGATGATATTTTGTAGTATCCGTCCTTACAGTTGCTTGAGGACAAGCAACAGATGGGAGGGGAGGACTGTAATATTCCTAATTAGCTTTCAGCTAGTTGTAATATTAATTTTTTCTTTTGATAATAAAATAGGTGAATAACTGGATAGAGAGACCCATTAATCTCTTTAGTAGGAATAAAACCACCTCTCATGTGAATGTGGATCATTGTATTAGCTGTATAAAGCTCCTCAAGGTGTGAACAAGGGCTAAAGCATGTGGACAAGGTGAAAGTTGACCAAATCAACAACCTTGTTATGGAGATACTGGAGGATTAATTGAGGATAGTGTAGTCATAGAGGAGAAGTGTATGCATGAGAGTAGTTTCTTTAATGAGTGGTACCCAGGGTGAGGAAGCTCACAAATAATATAAGGAAGAGGATGGAAGCCATATAATTCATTTAGAATATTTTTTATGTTTTGGTATTTTATGACCCTTTGAACAGTTCAAATGTTTATCGGAGTCTATTGTGTTGTTTAGCGCAAGGGTGTTCCTAGGAGGGAATCCCACCGTCATCCTCAGTGGACTTCGAGTGCATACTCAGGAGAGGTTTATTAAGCATAATTTCCACCATCCGGCATCAGGCTAAGCTTCAGCCATTATCCACAGTGCAGTCTCCTTCAGAACTGTGTTGTTCTGTAGGGTAGAAGTAATGGAGGAGAAATAGATCCAGTTCTGAGCTTGTTTTCTTGTGGGGGGAGCAGCCCTTCATCTGGGAGGATATAAAGGAGGATCCTTGAGAATACATTTATCATCTAGCATTAGGCTAAGCTAATACCTTCATCTACAATGCAATTCCCTTCAAAAATTTCCTTATCCTATTGAGTAGTTGCAGTGGAGGGCTTAGTGCCCTAGTTTGTGAGTTAGATTTCTAGTGAGGGGAGAATCCCTTCATCTGGAAGATCTATTGGAGGAGTATAAACCATTTTCATTTCAAACCAACCACCTCCTATCAGTTTTCCAGTTTCAGAGCTTATTCAGCCCTAGGGTTGCATTTCATTGGTTGCTATTTTGTGTATTTCATGAAACCCTTTCTAGGTTCTCTTGGAAAGGTATTTGGGAGCTTAGATCTCCATTCCCGGCACTTTTTGAGAATTATGTTATTATATCCACACATTTATATTTTCCAATTGTAGCTACACTCACTAGGACTGCGTTGTCTTATTTTTCCATCATTTTTTTATAGCAGCAACATTTCTTGTTTTGGTGTATTTAAGCATTAGAGGCTTCTCTTGCCTAGTTTGAGTGACTTGTTCCTCAAGATATTGTATCTATTTGCTACTTTTATTCATAATAAGATGGCCCTATATTTGTCTCATATCTTGATGTATTGATATTTACTAGTATTTCAATTTTTATGTTCCATATTTCTGCTTTCCTATTTTGTAATATTACAATATGAATGTGAATTGTGGTTTATGGGGATCTGTCCATTTCTCAATGAGCACACATGAACAACTGTCACATATTAAGAATAAAACAACACTCATAAATCATGATTTGGAGAAAATTATATTACTCATGTTGAATGAACAATCCTAAATTTTATACTAATGAATAATTGACAAGCTGTTAGCTTCCTTTGAAGGATGATCCTCCTTTTTATACATGACTTAGGGATATATTCTCAATAAATTTAAATCCCTTAAATATCTACTGGATCCATTCTTGTCTTAACTTATCCCTAAATACTAGATACAAATCCAATGACACATCAAGATCTCCATGATCTTTCTCCTTGGAATATGGTGCACCTCTTGAGTTGAAATTCGAATTTGTGCTTGGGAGGCCAAGTAAGATCCTTATAGAACATCAAAATAAGCCTAAACATGTCACAATACTCATAACACATATATATATCTATATGAAACCATGTTAATTTCCTAGTTTTTAATCATAAATTCACTTTAAAATACATAAAATAAATAACTTTTGAAAATGATTATTCTAACCCATATGATCATGAATATGATTACTTAATCTAGGATTTTTGGCTAGATAGTTATGAAATGAGAGCTAAATGGTATGAAATGATGGATATGTAGGCGAATATGGAAGACAATTTTGAGACTCGGCATACCCCCCAACTAAAGTTGTTGCATGTCCTTATGCAAATAGTGCATTGATTCATTTGCCCATAAGTTTATCTTCTTGAAATGCTTTGCTTCCTTATGAGATTTTGACTTGTATTAATTCTCTTCAAACTTTGCATGATTGTATTCTCTTTTCCAAATTTTAATACATTTTATTGCAACATATTTTTTTGATTCTTGGTTCTTGTGTGACAACCAAAATTTTTCACCATTGGTTCTTTTGTAACAATAATTTTTTTTTCGTCAAAGTACATGAAAACATTGAGAATTTTATTTTCAATTCTTATAATAACTATCAATTAATTGATAATTTCCAAAGCATATAATATTTTGGACTCATACTACAATAATATTTGATTAGGAAGAATATGCAAGTTGGAATGAAATGAAAATGTGTGGTGGTGTATGAAATGTGAATATGGATTGGTGTCCCTTCCCCCCAACTAAAGGTGTTGTTTAATTTATGAAAATATGATAAAGGGGGTGAGGAATTTTCCAAAATTACAATTTTAGAGTTTTTAGGAATTGCATGAATAAAAAATAGAAAACAACATACCTTCACTTACCTTCAATGTCGATGAGTTCTGTTTACAGAAGATTGTGGTTGTTGATGTTGGATCATGGAGTATGTAAAAAAAGGAATTTGATCTGCTTCTTTTTTCTCTTTGTGTTGATGTCAATATTGTGATCTTTATTGTTGTTGTTACAAATTGATTCTTGTTGCAAACTGCTGAAATGATATAGTCTTCAGTCACTACAAAAATTGATGGTACAATTCTAATCATGCGAATAAATGTGTTTATGTCAAGTATGAAGAGAAGTCATTGGATTACTGGCCATTAATGAATGTCATTTACCAATGCAAGGCAAACACACCATTAATGTCAATGAGTACCAACATACCTAAGTACATCTTGTGAAGTGCGAATAGATTAGTTGATGTCGACCCACTTGCAAGATCCAACGATGAAGGGACATTGATGTAGTCCCATGATTGTCAGTGACAAAACTTGTCATTAAGGCATACATGCTTCAAGGAACTTGAAAGAAAACTCTAGCCTTCAACCTAGATTATGTGTTGATGTAGATAGGCCAAGACTTGTTAGAAGGGAGGCCTTAATGAATTCTCCATGATGTAACACAAGCATAATACAATGATTTTGAAGGATTATGGATGAAACATTTTGCATTGGATCAAGGTTTATTTGAAAAACTAAAAATGAAATGGAATGAATTAGCTTTTTATAGTAGGTGAATGGTTTTATTTATGGGTTATGGGTTAGTGAAAGTGAGGCAGGAAAATGATTGTGAAGGAAAATGAGATGAAGATTTTATTGAATGAATAAGTAGGAATGCAATGGTAAGACTCGTATCTAAATGGTTTTGAAATGGTATTATGGATCTGATGTATCATTATTTATCCAAAATCAGGTGCTCATGCTTTGGATGTTTCATCCTTGATGTTTCCCTAATCATACTCTTAAGAAATGTGGTCTTTGAGAGACATTGTTTTCTTATGATAATATGTTTGTCTTCTTGGAACCTACAAAAACTTAGTACTTTTTCTGCAATGAAATGTAGGATTATCAAAAGAGATAGGTGATCAATCTCTCTATTTATGACATTTACATAAAAAAAACTGAGAATTGGTACTAACAAAACAAATTCAAGAAATAAAATCAAACAATTTTTTTACTTTTTTGAAAGTAGTGCCTTACCCTGTCATGCCTTCTCAGAAATTTATTCATTGTTTTTCTATTTCAAATTATAATGAAATATTTTTCATTGTGTAGATCTCATCGAGATATTCACAGCGACGTTCGAATCATTGAAAAATGATGTCGTATTAGACAATTATGCTTATTTGAAATTTTTGTGAAACAATGAAAATTGTCATCTCTAACACTACAAGAAAAAAGGACATTGGTGAGGGGAAAAAATGGTCACCATAAGCTCATTGGTGAGGGTCAAAAGAGCCTTCGTCACCAAAAATTGAACGTCACCAAAGGTGGTGTCACTGAAAGTATAGGTGTTGTGGTGACATTCAAGGTCCGTCACCAATAATGATTTATAGTGACGGATAGTGACTGTCACCATTTCATATGAGCAATAGTGATGGACAATAGCCTCTGTCACCAAAAAACTGAACGTCACCAAAGGTAGTGTTGCCTAAACTATGTGTTGTGGTGACATTCAAGGTCCATCACGAATATTGATTATAATGACAGATAGTGACCATCACCATTTCATATGAACAATAACGATTTTTGTGTTGGACCTTTCATGGCCGTCACTATTGGTACATATATATGGCAACATTCATTGACCATCACCATAAACTCATTGGTGACATCAAGTTCCGTCACGAATAATGACTATAATGACAAATAGTGACCCTCACCATTTCATATCAACAACAAAGATTTACGGTGACAAGCCTTTAATGGTCGTCACTATTTATGTGTATATATGGTGGCGTTC
This sequence comes from Pinus albicaulis, assembly GCA_034641835.2. Taxonomy (NCBI): domain Eukaryota; kingdom Viridiplantae; phylum Streptophyta; class Pinopsida; order Pinales; family Pinaceae; genus Pinus; species Pinus albicaulis. Next base: position 138,839 of record JAXQQM020086435.1, on the reverse strand, counting down.
ATTGACCATCACCATTTCATATTTTGGCGAGGGTCAAAAAATGTCACCATAAGCTCATTGGTGATGGTCAAAAGAGCATCCGTCACCAAAAACTGATCATCATCATTCCCTATGAATATCAAGGCACGATGGAATCAAACCACCAACCTCCTGCTTCTAAAGCAGGTGCTCTTCCATTCAGCTAGCACCCTTTAAAGAATTAGACTTTAAACTAGCAATTGCCCTAAAGGTGCAAAGATACACCAAAGGAATAGAAAATATAGGAAGATCAAAATTTTCTAGAAATAATATGTTCAATATACATAATAAAAAGACAATAAGAATAACTTTTGATATAATCTAACAAAAAATGTACTACGTAGGAGAATAACTGGAAAGCACAACTAGAAATTTGAATCACAACATAACAATATAAAAGAACATGCAATAGGAAAGGAACAACTCCACGGTTTGAGAAATATGAATAATCCATGGGCCTATTCTTATATATTGATAAAGATAACTAAATAGAAATATAGATTTATGAAATTCAAGTATCACACAAGAATGTCTTAAACAAATATCAATATGTAAAATGGTATTTTTTTCATTTGGATTTACCTTGCAGAACCTCAGGAAAATGTTTCCATGAAAACAACCAATAAACATAACAACATGGACCTGAGGAGAACTATATAAGTATTCAAAGAAAATGATGAAAATCATATCTAGAAAGAACTAAGAACCCTTTGAAGTAAACCACACATTTATCATCATGACTAGTACACTTGAAAAAAAATATCAGAATAAATTATGAACTATTCCACCAAAAAACAGTGAATTTTTCCACTAAAATACAATTTCAAATTAATTACTAGCATGACGCTAACTTCTTTGCAAAAATAGGGAAGTTTCAAGACAATGTATAATAGCTTGCATGGCAATCGTGTTGATAAAACCTTTCAAGGAATAAGACCACAGTAGTCAACAAGAGTTCCATCATACTTAATACTATCAAAGAGTAGTCAATAGAAAAAGTGAATTGACGGACCTTCATAACTTGCATTGGTTCCTTATCCTCCATCCAACCCTAAAATTTTAGACCGAGGTTAACATTTTGAAGGAAAATTAAGAAAATTCACATGATCTTGTGAAATAATATTTGTATCACTACCATTAACTATCATGCAACAATTTTGCACAAACAAAGCATCCTTGTCTAAAGTGAAGTAGTCAATGATGATTAAGACTAATTGTGGGCTTAGAATTGTTTTTCCATTTTTTTTTGAATTGTTAGAATTACCGTACTTAGTAGCAGAGGCATTCCCACCATGGATTGGGAAATCCACAACAACCACTTATGTAACTAGGATTGTTGACTATAATCATTTTAACATTCTCCTTCCTTTTTGCTCAGCCACTGAAATATGTGTTGAGAACTCTTTGCTTAAGACATTCCTCATTAGAATGGGCAGACCATTAGTGATAATAACAATATTCTCATAACATTTCCACTATCATTACAATTACTTTTCGCCTAAAATTTATACTTATGGTTATATTTTTCATGCCTTCTAAACAAATGAAGATGACAAAGGGAAGGAGAAGAAGAAGAGGGATTAGAAAACATCCACTAAGAGGAGCTTGAATTGTTGTCAATGATGCTCCATCTTTAGGGATCACTTTTGTAACTTGATTTCAATATTCAAAGCAAGCCAGAAAGCCTTTCTCCAATGAACTGAGTGCATGAAAATTCCATCTTGTGTTGAATATGAAAGAAGATACACTTGATAAAATTGAAACATTAATCCCCGATGATGAATTTTTCAATATACTAATGAACAATCGATACCAGCAATTTTCAGAGAGGAAGCCACTACTAAGTAGCTCCTTCCTAAGAGGTTAGAAACATTTTCTAATAACTAGTTTGTAGAAGCCATCAAAATCACCCAGCAGACACCACATTGCACACAGCATGTTGAGTTGTAGGAGAAAGAATCTTAAATTAGAATGCACCCTTTTGCGAGAGTAATGGAATTTTGGATTAACAAAAATGTCTATGATAAGTGATATACCTGCTAGAGGTATAGAAATTCTGCCAGGAGATCAGGAAATTGGTCCAGACCCCAAGAGATATCTAGGGAACAACCCCAAACCCGAGTATCTCTGAGGTTATGGAAGAAACATTGAGAAGGAATGTGAAGGGAAGAGTCTTGCAATCAGACTAAACTCACAGGATAACTACGAACCAAGAGTGACAAATTTTTGGATAGTTCCTTAGTCTAAAGAGGCTATAAGCTCATGAAACACTAGAAGGTTATCTTATTGTGCAAAGAGAATGCTATGTGCATATTGCAAATGCAAACTACTCTTGCACATGATGGGAAAAAGGGCTTGCAAAAAAGATGCCCTGTGTGTAGCATCAACGCACACAACATTCTCTTTTTCCCAATGTACTAATTTTCTAGTTGTGGCCAAATAGCACTTGGGTCATAGTGGCAAGGCTTTCAATAGTAGGCACTTACCAAATCTTCCACAATTTGCGCTATTGTACTAGAACTAGATCTTGGACCTATGCTAAGATGTGAGGTGTTTCCACTGCAAGACATCAAGTAGCATTTTTAGCATTCAGAGCTAACAAACTTGAGAAATACCTTGACCAGGGAGAAATAGTCAGAAAGAAATGAACTCTACTAATAATAATAACTCTAGAAGATTATAAATAGGAAACCTTGCTATCACTGCACTAGAGGTGCAGGCCTTCACCTTTTTATTTTTCATTATAATTTGCACAAAATCTATCCAATCCTAGCCTGTCACATTTTTTCCTTTAGAAATAGTTAAAGCCTTTTTCATTTGGTCACGTATGAATCCCAATGGGTAGCTGGTATTATATATGCCATACATAAAAATTAGGAATCCAAAAAAGGTAAATTCAATGTTTCAGCTGTAACTTCTTATCAGGAAATGTTAGTTACGGTAACAAAAATGGTATGCCAATTGCATAAGCCATATGTATATCTGTTACACAGTAATTTGTCACCATCCCTACCATTCCCCATCCCGCACAATGGAGGACCCATTATGTGACCTGTGAACACTATCATGCCTTGAAAACATCATCAATGCATCCCTCTGAGTATGAGCTTCATTTTCCCTTGAGACATCTCCTTGCAAAACTCATGAAAAACAGCTCTTTTGCATTGGCGCGGGTAGACAGTTCAGTGCTCGCGCCAATCAGGGAAATCCTGTAAAGAGGTCGCGCCACTTGGCGCTCTGTCATAGAGCAGCAATCGCGCCACCCATTTTAGGGACTGTTTTTTAAATATGGATGGTGGAAGTTGAGTTCAAACAAACTCACAAACCACTGCCTATCTTGAGTTGGGAGGTTTGGCTGTGGGAGTTCTATGGAAGGGAATTGGTTTTGCCACCTCCCATGGAACCTTCCTTGTTGATAGGGCCAATCCCATAATAATAGGGATCCCAACTCCCTCCTTCCCCATCTATAAAAGCCTGCTCAAATCCATGGCAAGCTAGTCTTGAAGTGCTGAAGCTTTGCATCTTCCTATTCCCAAGTGCCTTTGTGCTGTAAAGAATCCCTTCTTTCCCTTAAGGCCCATTCAAGCGAGGAGACCATTGTTACGAGACTCTGGAGAGGTTTCCCTTTCCTTGGCGAGCTTTGCGAGACGTGGACGACCGGAGACCCGTTTGAAGGAAGCTGCGACGTCAGAACTTGGTTGTAACTTCTATTCGTTTATTACTTAATAGATGACTATGATTATGGTTCCACTCTGTTTTCCATCATGTTAATGCGAGTTATATCTTTTCTGACTGATGTTTAGTTACGTATGCTGGTTCCTATGCTTGTATCTGTTCGTTTCTTCTATGTGCAGGTGTTCATCCGCGGAGATCGTGGAAGGATTGTGATCTGCCAGGGCTGAAGGACGGGGACACTTCTTCTTCATATCATAGCGTTGGAATCCAGGTAGGCTTCTATCCTAAGTCTTTCATTCGTAATTAGGAGCTTGCGTCATAGCATTGTTTGTTTGTTGCTAGACCCCTGCTGGGCTAGTAGGGATCGCCTCTGTCCGCAGAGGGGATTTACCTCCTCAACAAATTGGCGACTCCGCTGGGGAGCGTCCGGTTTTCCTTATCTCGTTTATGATTGTTTCGCTTTGATTGTTTCTCCTTGCTTGATGAACCTTCTGGGTTGGATTCTTTCATTGTTTTAGCTTCTTGATTTGCTTAGCTTGTATTGGTCTGCTTCTGGAATAGCTTATTTTTATTTTTTATTGAGGAACTCGACTGGCGCGGTTTTTAACCTGACAGTTGCGCCACTTGGCGCTTGTTTCCTTTGTCTGTCTCGCGCCAATTGGCCTCTGGCGCCAGTTTCAAGCCCACAGTCGCGCCACCCCTGTGACTTTTTTGAGTTTCTTCATTTTTTAGCTTTCTGGACTTGACCAGTGCTTCTCTTCTTGATTTCCCGACTGTCTAAGTGTGTTGGAGTCTTGTTTGGCTGGAATTCACCTTTGTCCTTTGGTTGTTTGCTTCTTTCTACCGATTTCACGTTTTGAGCCCTAGGGCATCTAGTGGCTTAGTGTATCGAGCCCTCCTTGGGAGTTTAGGTGTCTTGATTGTCCTGTCAACTTGTTGATTGGTTCTCCGCACTCTCTTAACAGTCTTTGATTGTTTTACTGTGTCTTTTGAGTGATTGTTTGTTCCTTCATTCGGAATTCGTTTGCCCTTGCTTTGGACCTAGATCACACGGTCCATCGGAAGCTTTTGAGTCTTTCTTCGATTTGAGAGACTTTGGGTCGATTTAGAGATCTGATTGATTGCATTGTTGAGTGAATTTTGTTTTTTTCGCTCTCTTTGATATCATTTCTCAAATTGTTCCTTTTGTTTTCAGTGCACATTAGCCATTAAACATTGAAAAAAAAAAAAAAAAAAATCTCTCTTGCTTTTGTTAATTAGTGCAAATTGTGATCTTTTTCCATATCGCTAGTGATTAGTGTTTGAATGAAAAGTGTGCAATTGCATTAGTTGCATTAGAAACATTGTTGTTTGTATTCCGTTCATTTCGTTTGTATAAAAGCTCTCAACTCTTATTTAACTAGTTTTCATCGAACGAAATGTTGCACTCTGGCATATAGCTTGCATTTAGGAGTCTTTCGAGACACTACATACGATAGGGCCTGGAAATTGAAACTTAATTGAAGATCAACTGTAAAATTTATTCAATTAACCTAAGGCAATATTGGAACTTAACGAAACATATTTAGAAGGTCTAGGCTAGAGACGTGTTCCGGCGTCATTAAACCTAGCAGCTGTCGTTCGCCTGTTGGCTTTAGACAGCGCTAGTACGGACTTGTGCTCCCCGTACCGTCGCGTATATAAAGGGAGACCCCTCTAGGTTTTCAATCCTTTATCCACAGGAAGCCGAGTCCGCCGCCCTATACCCGTGATACACCGAACACAGCATTCGGGGAGACTACCTGCACGTACGGAAAGTCCTTGGTCGATTTCTGTTTCATTATTTGAAACCAAGGTGTATATTGCAGTTCACGGATATTTGGTACACCCTTTGTGCCTAGTTTTTCCCGAGCAGTCATTTGGTCTTTTCTGACTCCCTAAACTTGAAAAGACCGTCAAGCGCTTGTCCTTTCACGCTTGTATCAACTCTGAAAGAGATAGAGTCATCTTTTTATCGTTTCTCGACTCTTAAAACATGAAACGGTAGAATTTGTTTATTTTCCAATGTGGTAAAATTAATCACCCACGATTACACGCCTGCTTAGATATTGCTTGTTGACCGTTTGATCGTGTGCCCTTAACTCTTTTTCAGCCCGTGTGTGGTTTTGAGTTTGATGGCAACTTTTCCAGAGTTCACCAACCAAGGAATCCCCTCAGAAGGGAATCCTGGTCATTTTCCTCCTTTTGGAAATGTTGGTGCTCCTTACATGGCGACGTTGTCCCTTCCTGGGTTAACTGTTGGGTTGCCTGTTTGGTTGTTCTCAACCTCTGTTGTCCCGAATGTCTCCACTAATGTTCAATCAGTTCCTCCACCTGAACAACCTCATGTTGATTCCAAGGTGGACCTCTCCCCTTCTTCGCCTGTTTCTGCGTCCTCCTCTTCTACTTCGCCTGGTGAAAGTCTGGATTCAAGTAACCGGGTGGCTAAGAAGAAGAAGAAGAAGACAAAGAAGAAGAAGTCTGATAAGCGAGAGATTAAAAGTGTTGCTATTGCTCCTGAAACGTCTCCTCTTGATAACTCTTCCAACCCTCCTCGGAAAGTCAAGTTCCCCTGCATGCTGTGCACGGGAGACCATCTTCTTCGAGACTGCCCTGGCATTCCCAAGGTACTCGAAGTATGGTCCAACGGCCGCCCACCATTGCCTTTGACTTCCGGGAGTCAGGTTGGGGGCACTGGTAAGGCTCCTAAGAAGCAGGGTAAGATCACCAATCCCTGTAAGTTGTGTGAAGGGCACCATGCTATTCACCTTTGTCCTTATATGGATGAAGCCAAGCGAGTCTTGGACAACCCAGCCGGTTCTACACCACGCCTTCCACCTGGTTATAATCGAATTTCTTTGAGTCCTCCGCCAGCTGATCCTATGATTGGTCAAGAGTCATCCTTGATCGATCCCACTCCCCCAGAAATTCAAATTTACGAATCCTTCCCTGACCAACCATTGGTCGTAGGATCGGTTGAACTGGCCCCGTCCACGGTGCACCAGGTCTTTTCTGTCGAGAGTGGACCTCACACCCCCCATGTCCTTCTGATCTCTTCAGATTCTTCAGACTTGGAGAAAGATTCTCCTGTCCCTGTACTTCAAGAAGCCCCTCCTCCGCCTCCCATGATGGAGGCTCCAAAGGATATCCCTCCCGCCTTCGAGATGGAGGTCATGGAGGATGCTTCTTCTACCGTAACATCAGGGGAAGACCTTCGCTTGTCGATGGTAGCCCCTCCGAGTAGTTTGGTCGCTTCCTTTGACTGGAATCGATTTGCAGGATTTCGCCTTCCGTCTTATGTGCCTTTCGAGATCACGGTACAGGCTCTTGGTCTGGTTGTACCCAGCACCATTATAGACGAAGGTGCCTCTGTTAGTATTCTGTCATCAACTACCTGGCAAGCTTTCGGTTCGCCGCCGCTTGCGCCCGTTACGCAGAATCTGTTGACATTCAATAGAAGGACGAGTCAACCGTTGGGGATCCTTCCAAGGTTACCTGTTACTTTGGGAGGCAAAACCGTCCATATGGACGTGATGGTCATTCCAGGCCCCTTGGATTTCAATCTGCTTTTGGGGCGTGATTACACCTATGCCATGGGAGCCCTTGTCTCCTCCCTCTTTCGCGTGATGTGTTTTCCACATGAAGGACGGATCGTGACCATTGATCAGCTTTCGTTCTTTGGTCCTAATATGGCATCTGGTCCGCCATCACCCCCTCCTGGTTTCTATCCACCCGTTGTATCTGCTCCACCGCAGGTCAACTATGTGGCTACTTACCCCGTGTCTGTGCTCAGTGATGATGCCGTTGTGCATAATGTGCTGGGGGCATTGGGTCCTGACTTCCAGGATGTTTCCCTTCCATCAGGAGTGGAACTCTTGGAAGCACCGCCTTCTTATTCTTTTTGATGTAAGTCGGTTAGAGCACGGTTTCCTCCCTGGGTCAAGCTCTTTAAAAAATGAAACCAGGATCTTAGAGCACAGTTCCCCTGTGTCAAGCTCTTTAAAAAATGAAACCAGGTTGGCGGAGCACAGTTCGTTGTCTTGTGTCAAGCTCCTTAAAAAATGAAACAAGATCGTCGGAGCATGGTTCTTTTCCTGTGTCAAGCTCCTTAAAAAATGAAACCGGGTCTGCTCGGAGCAGAGTTTCTTGTCTTGTGTCAAGCTCCTTAAAAAATGAAACAAGGTCGTCGGAGCAGAGTTCCTTGTCTTGTGTCAAGCTCCTTAAACCATGAAACAAGGTGTCTGAGGATAGTTCTTTTAATGTGTCAACCTCGTTAAAACAATGAAACACGTTCCCGTTCAATTCGAGTCTTTGATAAGATCTCGTAAAATCCCAGTCGAGTCTTTTCTTTTGATCTTGTAATTTGAACCTTCACTCCATCTACTTTTCATATGGACTGAAGCTTGGGGGGCATGTACCTCGAATTGAGTCACCATGCTGGGGGCATGCTTACTATTTCAAGCATAGTTTGTTTCCGTTTCAAGCTTGTGTAAAAATGAAATTGGTTTCAAGCATAGTTTATCTTTGTTTCAAGCTTGTGTAAAAATGAAACCAACTTCAAGCAGAGTTTCCTGATTTCAAGCTTGTGTAAAAATGAAACCATGCCCATTTTACCCCTTGTGATTGCCATTTTATCAGCCTGTTTTTCCAGATGAGCCTTGGTTTTCTCACTCCATCGTCACTATCTGCTTGGCCGATCATATGCCTTCACTTGGTTGTTTTACCCATTCCTGAGGAACCGTTGCGATGAGTGGTCTTGTTAGCCAGCCTCTTAACCTTTACTTGTTCTGAGCAGTTCCACCATCACCGGAACCAGTTGCTACCCTTTATACCACTCGTTCCTCCAGGAGGAGTCATCTTTCAGCTCTTTTCTGACTCTCTAAATATGAAAAGATTGCCGAGGCCCTTGTCGTTTCGATCTCGTTAAAATGGACATGAATCGACATTCACCCAGTATAAGTTTAACCCTTTTTCGGGCTGGGATGGATTGATTACGAAAAAGGAATACCCTAGCCTATCGCGACTAGGAGGTTTTCCCGGGTATTGTTTTCTACCTTTTCGGATCTGGGAAACTATTTACGAAAAGGGACTTGTGGAGTTTTCTTTTCTGCTGTCTTTTCAAACTCTCCAAACATGAAAAGACGCCGAGTTCTTCCTTTGTCAGACTCGTTAAACCCTGATGACATCGGATCTAGTCGAAATGACGTTCTCCGAGTTTCTCCTTCCTGGGACTCGTTAAATGCACTAGGATGGATTCGCCCGAAGGGCGGATTTATATGACAAGCATATGGTATCCTCTTCAAGCTTGTGTAAAAATAAAGAGGTACTCACCGAAATGGTGGGGAAAATGGAACCATCGTCGTTGTCGTCGGCAGTATGTCGCTCTTGAACATGGCACTTGTCTGCATTCGTGTCGGGTTGGGGACATCTCATCTCGCTGCTTCACTTTGCCTCCGTGGGTTTGGGTAATCTCTTTTGGCCTCTCATCTGTTCACTACCTCGTCGCCATGACCTCTGATCCGTTGATGTCAAATACTGCCAAGTCCATTGTCGTGCCGTTCATGTGTTCAAGAGAAGTTGGCCTCTGCAAATATCAACCTTCCTCTGTTTCTCATACGATCCTGATTCACAACATAACATCATGTTCCTCTGTCTCGTGTCGATGATGTGGGAATCATTATGGCCCACCTTCGATCAAGGTCACTTCCTGTCGACTTCAACTCATTATCCGGGAAGTTGGTCTAGAGACTCCTGATGGTACCTTGGAGCCTGCATGCCTCAATGGCAGGTTCGTCGCATTCGACGTGAAGTTTACATCATTGACTTTCGATCGAATGATTCTGCGGGTGTTCGACGTCAACTCATTTATTCACACGCCGTAGATTGTACCTGTAGTACCTTGAGGACCATTGTCATTATTGGTGGTTTCTCTCGCGTCTGTTAACAGCTTTCATCATTGGCTGGTAATCAGACGATGTTCTTGCATGTTCGACATCATCTCACATACTCACATGCTCGAACTTGTACTTGTTTGGGTTGAGATGGAGCGCAAGACCCTGGATTGTGTCTGTTGTAATCCAGGCTGCATTGTGGATTATTATCATTATGTACATGACTCACTGATTGGATGGCTGCGACCATACCTGAGTCTATTTGTTTGATCTTAGTTGGATGGCTGCGCCCATACCCTAGATCCGGATTATAGCATACTCTGTTCGGATGGCTGCGTCCATACCATATATATACATCATGTACTTGAGATATCGGTTGTATCTTTCTGTGCAGGTTTTCCGACGGCGGGCCTTCAGTTGGACATGTTCTCGTAAAGCATTTCACCCCTCTCTCTCTCGGGCCTCATGCTTTAGGGGGCATCTGTTACACAGTAATTTGTCACCATCCCTACCATTCCCCATCCCGCACAATGGAGGACCAATTATGTGACCTGTGAACACTATCATGCCTTGAAAACATCATCAATGCATCCCTCTGAGTATGAGCTTCATTTTCCCTTGAGGCATCTCCTTGCAAAACTCATGAAAAACAGCTCTTTTTGCATTGGCGCGGGTAGACAGTTCAGTGCTCGCGCCAATCAGGGAAATCCTGTAAAGAGGTCGCGCCACTTGGCGCTCTGTCATAGAGCAGCAATCGCGCCACCCATTTTAAGCACTGTTTTTTAAATATGGATGGCGGAAGTTGAGTTCAAACAAACTCACAAACCACTGCCTATCTTGAGTTGGGAGGTTTGGTTGCGGGAGTTCTATGGAAGGGAAGTGGTTTTGCCACCTCCCATGGAACCTTCCTTGTTGATAGGGCCAATCCCATAATAATAGGGATCCCAACTCCCTCCTTCCCCATCTATAAAAGCCTGCTCAAATCCATGGCAAGCTAGTCTTGAAGTGCTGAAGCTTTGCATCTCCCTATTCCCAAGTGCCTTTGTGTTGTAAAGAATCCTTTCTTTCCCTTAAGGCCCATTCAAGCGAGGAGACCATTGTTACGAGACTCTGGAGAGGTTTTCCCTTTCCTTGGCGAGCTTTGCGAGACGTGGACGACCGGAGACCCGTTCGAAGGAAGCTGTGACGTCAGAACTTGGTTGTAACTTCTATTCGTTTATTACTTAATAGATGACTATGATTATGGTTCCACTCCGTCTTCCATCATGTTAATGCGAGTAATATCTTTTCTGACCGATGTTTAGTTACGTATGCTGGTTCCTATGCTTGTATCTGTTCGTTTCTTCTATGTGCAGGTGTTCATCCGCGGAGATCGTGGAAGGATTGTGATCTGCCAGGGCTGAAGGACGGGGACACTTCTTCTTCAGATCATAGCGTTGGAATCCAGGTAGGATTCTATCCTAAGTCTTTCATTCGTAATTAGGAGCTTGCGTCATAGCATTGTTTGTTTCTTGCTAGACCCCTACTGGGCTAGTAGGGATCGCCTCTGTCCGCAGAGGGGATTTACCTCCTCAACAATATCCTGTGGAAAGGCTTATTGCAATCCCCGTGTGAGCCAAAATCTCAATAAATAGCAACAAAAAGAACTAATATGCAACACAATTGTTGTAGAAACTATTTTATAAATGGGAAAGGTAGTGAATTATGGAATAGAATATCATGCATAATACCTATTTAGTTGCTTACCCTTCAATATGTAATATCATTTTCAGTTTCTTTATTATTTGGGTATACTACTCATTTTATCTATAATTATAGTGAGATAGTTGTCTGATAGTTGGTCATATTACAATAGGAATGTCAACAATATAGGAAATCTAGTCTTTGACTGAAAATGAGAGCAGGGCATAAGGAAAATCATTGCCACAAGGTAAAACTATGATTGACAACTTCTTACTAGAATGTATATTATTTGGAGTTAAATACAAACTATGATTATTTGTGGTAATGCTATGGATGTTGGAGAATAGACATTCAAGAAAGTATTGTCACTATAACACGTCTACAATGTACTTGTAGATCCTTTTTCAACTTGGTTTCTATTTTTTACAATGGCTTGTAGTGGTAGCATGATGCGTGCATTAGATATTTGCTTCCAATGCTCTAGTGAACCTGGTATTTTCAAGAGGGTCATAACCTGTTAGGAAAGAACTTATTTTTTCATAAGAGACATTCCTAGAAAAAATTGGTCAAGAGGCCAATTTGCAAGACAAAATTATAATATATATTGTGACTTCTCCAAAGCTTGAAACTTATTCATTGGTTTATATTTCACTAGTCAGTCAATAATGCATCAGCCTTTAGAAACCAAAACATAGTGGTGACTTGCAGGTCATGTTTGCATTATGCTAGTACAAGCTTAGTCTATTCAAAGGCCTACCATATGCAATAAAAGAGATTTACCAAGAAGCTTGCCATGTGCACTATTGGAATTTTAGGACAAATGAAATAGTTATTTTATATATCTTCAATGATTTTGAATTAGGAAATAAGCCCTTAAAATGTACATCCATCATAAGACTAGGCCGAGTTCAATCTAGTCAAGTGTGTTGTTGCTTGCACACACTTGTTATTTATTTTTCCCATCTTAGGCCTTAGAAAACTGACATGTAAATGTAAGAGAGTTCCCAGAATAAGTGTCTATGTGAGATGGAAGGCATGTGAGAAAATTCAAGCTGGCCTATCCATGTTCACCCATTATTGGGCTTCTTTAGGATTAATAGTTGAGGAAATTTTTTCAGCACTGTAAGACTAAGAAAGCATGCCAACTTGTAATATTAAATAACATTTCAACACCATGAGGGTCATCTAGAATTGCTGAACTGATGCTGACCAGTTTACCATATTAGTAGGAGACAGATTAGAAACTTCTTAGTATCATGTTGCATGAAGAATTGACTCAAACCTAAGTATTTTAGGCAACTGATATACTGCCCAAATCATGTCCTTTAGGAGACAGAGTTTTCACATTGATTGTGTGAGAGAGCGAATGGGTATCATGTTCACATGGATTGATACATTAGTCCAATTTATATTTTCTTATATTTTCATAAAGGCTAATATCAGTAAATGCAAACATGAGAGTGGGTGCTGTCACATTTGAAGAGACAAATCTAGAGGGATTGTGTTAAATACAATTTAAGTTAATAATTCTACCCTCATGCTTAATGGAAATAAAAATTTCATATGATTCATGTCGTATGTGCCTAAGGTTTGAAAACACTAAATTTTAAACTCCCAACATGTCCTTTATAAGAGTGGGTGCCCTCACATTTGAAGAGACAAGTCTAGAGGGATTGTGTTAAAGACCATTTAAGTTAATCATTATACCCTCATGCTTAATGGAAATAAACATTTCATATGATTCATGTCATATGTTCCAAAGGTTTGAAAACACTAAAATTTAATCTCCTAGGATCTCATCATTCCCTCTAGTTGAAGGAAGAAGAAATTTGAAAAGAAACAATGATCTCCTATAGTGACTCATACCTTTCTTATTTCACCTTTGCACTTGAGAATTTGATGGCTTATGATTTGAACCTAAAATCAAGTGGTAGTTTCAAAATATGATTTAGGTTTTTTGACCTTTTGGGAAAATATGCAACGATGAGTGCTTTCTATGTCCAAGATTAAAACTAGCATTTTCACCAAGAGGTGCAAATTAAACGCCGGAAGTGGGGAATGTGGAAACCAGTAATAAAGTGAAATATATGGAAATTTTAGTTTCTATATATATTTTAATGAATTTAATATAATATTAAATTGAAAAGGAAAGTTACAGTAACATAACTGTCACAGAATTTATTTGAAAAAACATTTATTACAAAATCAAATTATTCAAACCTTGTAATTTATCAAAAATATATTCACAATTTTGTAGGTAATAAGGGTTAAACCCCAACTCAAAATTCAAATTAAAAAAAATATAAAATTCTCATAACCACACTGGAGGTAACACCGAAGTAAGAACCAGTGGTTAGTGGTTTGGGGCTAGAGACTACCTATTGCAGACCTGCGAGGAACGAAATCCCTCCTACCGGAAGAAACACAACGGAGTTGCAAAGCTGTATCACCAAGGGAGATGAAGCAAATGAGGAGCTTGCATGACAACTGGGGTAGGGGTTAGTTACCGTCACCCCCAACGGACTAATCTCCATCGTTGGATCAAGACACCAAATATCGACGGATAGGAAATAACCACTTGTGAATCGAGTGACCAACACCTGCCTACGAGCCAACCTTCAAGATGTTTCCAAACCTAAATATGGTGATCGGTTAAAGCCAGTTCCCCGTGGCATAGGTACAGGTGAGGTGACAACATTTGAGATAACTGTATCAGATGATTTCTGCAGAGAGCTATCATTTCTAACCAACATCAAATCACAACCATTTTCTGCCTTTCTTTATCCTTTTCAAGAGGCTATGAAACTTCCTGGTTGGAATCTATGAATGCCTTCTCTCCTACTTGTTCATAAGAGGAATGTCCATTCTGAGACAAATCAAAATTTTCAGTACAAGCATGTCTCTAGTCATGTGCTTCCAATATTAGATTGACATTAGATTGACAACATTGTTCTTTGCTCATAATTCCTGATACAAGCATATTCTCCACATTCCCATCCATTTCAGTAGATAGAGGGTTATCATGAAAAGATGAAACAAACTCTAGTGAAAGAAAACAGGGATCTCTCCCTTTTAAGTTCTCTAATCCTCCACTTTGATTTACACATGTTCTATCTTCAGCTGTAGGTGTAGCATGGTCTGAAGCACTAGATTGCATGACATTTTTACTTTCAAAAACATCTACAAAGGAATCATTGCCAACTTCTGGAGGAGAATCCTCATTATGAACTGGATATTGGATTGTGTCACTCTATGCTTTTTTAGTTGGAGTAAAAATACCACTTGGCACTTTGAAAATAGAATTAAATATAGAGTTGTCTATATCCAGTCTCCCACTGCTTCACTGATGCAATACCCTAGCCTCTATCTGTTTTGTTAAGCCTGCATCAGCAGAGTGACAAGTCAAGGCATTCTCTTCACACCTTAAGCTCTTCAAATCATTTAAATATCATCTAAGTTGATAACCAGCATTTGGTAAATCAGTGGCATTCAGAACCTTTGCATGCACAACTGGCCACTTGCAATTGTTTGCCCTGTTTAAAATATTCACTGACAATGTGGACTCCTGTGAGGGTACACTTGTGATATACATAGTATCATATCTACTATGTAAATTCATAGAACTCTCATTCCATTTTAATTTAGACATATTTTCCTATTGGTTAACCTCTCTTGACTTGTGTACAACAGTTTGTTTTCCGATCCCCGTAGCAGATTCTACAAGGTTTTTTTCCTGCATGCACCTTGATTCACGGTCTACTAATCATTTTATTGGAACTTAATGACTTTGAATAGGTTTTTTTTCAGTATAATTTAGTTGATCCACTAGAACTGAACCAGTTTGAGTGTCTTGGTTTTCAGTAGATTTAGACATAAACAAGTTTTTACTTGAGCTATAGTTGAGTTTCTACTTATTTTCAGTTTCTAAGTCACTTTGCAAGGTAGCCTGAAAATATTCCTAGGTTCTATCACTATTTGTGTTGGGACTGGGATTGTTTATTGGAAAATCCTCATGAATTTCCACAAAAGAGCCATCTGTTGAGTAATCATTGCCAATTATAGCAACTTCTTTTCTTCGAAAATCTGAATCAATGACCCTGACTTCAACCATGCTAGGAAAAGGTTCATTAAGCTGGGTATAGCTAACATCAGCATTTTGACAGTATTTAGAGATACTTTTATCCATAACAGCAGTTATATTTTTTCCACTTATATCTACAAGAATTACATTCTCAATGCCATTGCATTCAGGATCTTCCTATTGATTCCTGCCACAGCCTAAAGAATTAGCTTGAGCATCTTCAAATTTTACCTCCACCTTATCAATGGAAAAAAATTCCTCTTGAATGTGCGGAAACAAAATTTTGTCACACTCCTTCCCTACATCATCTTGATCATGATCACTGCCTTCAGTATCAGGTGCAACACTTGCAACACCCTACTCAGAGCTTGCATTACTGCTTGTCATCACTAAAGAATTGATGAAGTATGTCCTACGTTGTGGGGTATTTTCTTTACTGTCATAAAAATATGTGACCTATGCACTCGAAAATAGGGGCCTGAGCATGCCTTGAGAATGTCGAAGATCCTACACATAGGTACAAGTTAAGAAAATTAACTTCAATTGGAGCATAATTGCATAAGAAAAACGTCTAAAAAATAAAATAATTACTCAAGTAAACAACATTGCATTATTGTGCATCAAATGCCTATTTTAACTTTCCATGATACAAACAAAAACATAAATAAAGCACAAAGATGAATAAAGCAATCTCTCCCCTAGAAAGGTTGTGAGAAACAAGTTGAATTTCACCATTAACAATGTTACTCAGAAAGAGCTCCACCAAACTCCTCTGTCAGTCTAAAGAAGTTAGGCATGCTGGTTTTATTTCTATTATAAGCAGAGAACACATTTTATAGTGTACACCAGAGCCTTAGGCCAAAGGAAAAATACTCAGAATACCACCAAAGCAAAACAACACATTGATCCCTGTCCTCTGCATATGAAAGAAAAATATTGAAATAGTAAAATGGCTTAAGAACCAAATCAATGAACATATAACGAACACATGTGAGATGATATAAGATAGATGGGGAAACATAACAATTAGATAATATACACAAAATTAGAATAGAGGGGGGCCGGGAAATTATACACCATTACTTTGATACACATCTTACTCCACTAGCACATATAAAAGGACTCACCAATGGCACCAAGGATGGCCATTGAC
Organism: Pinus albicaulis; assembly: GCA_034641835.2. Taxonomy (NCBI): domain Eukaryota; kingdom Viridiplantae; phylum Streptophyta; class Pinopsida; order Pinales; family Pinaceae; genus Pinus; species Pinus albicaulis. The sequence continues at coordinate 122,320 of JAXQQM020086435.1, read as the reverse complement.
TAATAGAAACTTGTTAAGCCTGGCTCATAGTTTTGATGTCAACTACATTTTAGTGCATATGTTTGAACTTAAAGCCTCAAAAAAAGATCAACACATGGGAAAAGAAAACTCAAAATAACCCAAAATCAAGCAATGCCTTGCTTCCATGTGAGGACTAATGTCAATGATATCCCAATCTTATCGGTTGGGAATAACACCCTCAAGCTTTCACTTTACAGGAATCAAGTAGAATGCAAATACATGAAAGGACCAGAGTTAAGAGGTAACAAAATATTGCTGTGTCAAACATCGAAAAATGGAAACCCATTCAATTAGAGCTAACAACATCACTGCAAGCTTAAAAAACCAATACTCCAAGATAGGAGGCATACCATTTGGCATAATGCAAAATCAAAGGATCTCTTTTGCACAAAGCTTGGTGAAATATTAATTGTTGATGTTGATCTTGTGGGTTTTTTGGAGAATGACTGAATTCTGCTATTTGGATATGTTTCATGTTTCCTTGTTCCTTGTCGGTGTACCATGCTCACAGTGCTTGTTCTTTTTTTTTCCTGCAAATGTAGACTGAATGGAATCCATCTCATCCTCACAAGATGAAAATGAAAATCCCTGACTTTGGGAGCTAAAATGATCATGATCATGGCTCTTCGAAGAGTTCACACTTCTAGAAATTGTTGGGTAAATACGTTGTTGCCTTGATCTATTTCTAGCCTCACTTCTGGGCCTTGATGTAGGGGAAAGCCCACACCTTGATCCAGGAGATTAACCTCTTTTCTATGATATGGGGCGATCACTTATTGATGTGAGAATATTTGGAGGTGGCTCTGTTGTGAAATCATCGCCCGAATGCTACAAGAAACCATCTTTTTCCTTTTTCTGCATATCCTGGAACAGAGCAAGGTCATCATCCTTATCCCTATCCGTAGCATGTGGGGTGATCTGCAGACTCCATCCCCTTTTGTGCCATTCCACTTGGTGGTCCCTTACAGGTGAACACCTTAGAGCCGGGGAAGAATGAATTTTCTCCACACTATTTCATAAGTCAGAATTTAACTACTGAAAGAATTCCCCAAGGCATTTCATGACCAGGAGTTTAAACTCTTCATTTTCTTTTCTTGCAGGCTCTGCAGAAGTTAATTGCGCCCAATTTTCCTGTATGTTGAACACAACAACCAAAAATTTTCGATCAGTTGGGTATGAACACGAAGCCCAAAGTAGGATGGTTCATTAGTATTATTGTAGGACGAATGGTTACACTTGTCAATTTTTTACTCGACACAAGGGCGATGAGGAAATTTTTTGATTGGGTGGGGTGAACAGTGTTTTCTCACCCCACTCCAGCAAAGATAATGCCTCCAGCATAATGATCCATTTTAGATGAATCTCTTAGCTTTCACTGTCTTAAGATTTTTGAATATTGATCTTATAGGAAATTGTAAGTTAAAGCTAATTGTTATTGAAAAATCTAGCACCCCTATGGCATCATAGGTATGGGCACCTCAACTTGACCTATCTCTCTGAGTTAGCATGAGAGAAACTAGTAGATGGACTTCCAAACATTCTGTATAAGATCCATAGAGTTTGCAGAGCTTGTCAGGCATGGAAGCTACATTTAATACCATTTTATGAAGCACAAGCTTGGAGAGTGTAGAGGGTCCTTCAGTTGGTACTTTCAAACATATGTGGACCAATGAACATGACATCAACCACTGGTGCTAGGTACTTCCTTCCATTTGTTGACTATTTTAGTAAAACAATGTGGGTATATTTTCTATAATTAAAATATGATGTGTTTAATGAATTTCAAAAGTTCAAAGCATTAATAGAGAAACAATTAGGTTTTCATATTTCCTCTCTTAGATATGATACTGGTGGGGAATTATAATTAAAATATTTCAATAAATTTTGTGCTAAACATGGGATCCAAAGACAATATGGGATCAAAACACCTTTCAAGACCTTGTGGCGGCCATACAATAAGAAGAAGCTCCCACCCCTCTATAACAATATCACTAAAAGGGACCCTCCAAATTCACAAGATTAGTTCATGATGGACACGCTACTTTGTGACCAACATAGCCCCACAGCAAACCCCATTCTCATCAAAGAACTGGTATGTGTTGATGTATGTGTCCTAGATTCTATGAAAGATTTGCATGATAAAAGGAGCATGATAATAATTTTCACCATTGTGAGGAGACTAGTCATGATGTCCAACATGAAAAAGCAATAAACATAGGAAATGAAATTTGTTTGAATAGTTCCGCCAATGATACAAGATGTATGTAGTTCTAGTCAGGTAGAAACCATGTTTCTACCCAAAAGGATCAACCATTTGAAAAGTATGATGAAGATCATGCTTCCCTTGCTGATAATTTAAATCCTAAAAACACTGTTGAGGTCACAGAATTATACTTCAATCACACATCCTATTTTTCAAACAGTGAAAGTAAGGGAGCTGCGGACTTTCATGGTAATATAATTGGCACCTCGACATTCCATTGTGAGTTTGAGTAGAGCAGTAATGTACCCCCACATTTCACTTTGATTTTAATCATGATCGTGTAAGAAATAAATGGAGGTAATCATGGTTTCCTACACTTTGAGGTCAATAAATTCAAAGCGTTTTTCAAAACAATTAAATAAACAATGTGACCCTCATGATTATCATAGGGACCCTGTTGTGTAACCATTCATTGACGAAAGTTACTTCCGCGATGTGATAGAAGTGAAAAATTATAGTTGTAAAGGTAGGAATAATGGTGTCAGAGATTTCCATAAAGAAGAGAACCAAAAATAGGCTCATGAACACCATCAATATATACTAGAGATGTTGCGGTGAAAGAAATAATGAATACAAAATTTGTGGTCAATAGGATAGGGATCATCAAGACGTTGAACCATCCAATGGAAAGATAGTTTTCAGTGCTAGTGATCTAATCACATAAAAGACCCCATAAATGTCCGCTTTGGGATACTCCCAAGATTCAATAAGTAATCCAAAGTGAGAGGATTCATTGTTAAGGTGACAATGGAAATAAACCTTAGTTGACCCAAAGTGACACCTTGTTAGCCTTGCACAACTAGGGTTCTAGTTTGAGCATCATCAGGAAGCACAATTGCACAAGTGGAAACATTTCACATTTATGGCACTTGACCGCAAATATTTATGCATGATTTTCCATTGAGGGTGCCTTTAACAATTCCCAAGGCACAAACCATATAATTGGATTAATTTTGGATAACTTGTCACATTCCACTAGCTTCATGCATGAAGAGGAGCTCCCATCCTTTAAGAATATTTTGGAGGATTTCATGGCATAGTCAAGGGTCACATGTTTGAAAAGAAGAGATTCATAGTCAAGAATATGAAAATTGGCATTTTTATGATGTGGTGTAAAGGAGAAGGACATTGGTGAAGAGTACTCCATTTAGAAGCATCTAAAAGCTTTTTTATGTCCTCTTTCCAAAGAAGAGAATATATCTTGTGACAAAATGCCCAAATTTCCAACATAAAAAGACTAGGGTAAGGGTTTACTTTTTCTTCCACATGTTGAGAGGCATTCATGTATTTAAGGTTTTTTTTGTTGTTGAGTTCACATATTTGGAAGCACAATTGCACAAGTGGAAACATCTCATATTTGGGGCACTTGGCTACAAATTTTTACACATGTTTTCTATTGAGGGTATCTTTCACATTCCCCAAGGCACAAATCAAATATTTTGAGGTATCTAGGATGACTTGTTGAATTTCACTAGCTTCACACATGAAGAGGATCTCCCATCATTTAAGAATGTTTTGGAGGGTTTTCATAACATAGTCAAGGGTCACATTTCCAAAAGTAGAATGCCCAAGTCAAGAAGATGACAATTGGAATTCATATCACATGTGGCATAAAGGAGAGGAACATAGGTGAAGAGTGCTCCATTTTTAAATATCTAGAAAATATTGTTTATGTCCTCTTTGATGCATTGTTTGCTAATGGTTTCACTAGCTCCGACAAGACTGATGCTATGTTCTATGTTCAATTTCAAGGGCTAGGAACAAAATTTTAAACTTCAACTTCTTTATTTGTCTGAGGGTTTCATCGACTTGTCAAACAATAGGCTAAGAAGTATAATTACTTCACAGTTTGGGTTTATCGAAGGCCTTTAGAGTTTAAATATCTTCATCAATAAATTGAGAGGACACACATCAAATATGGGGTCTAGACCAAAACAATACTAATATAGGTTAGAGAGTACTGCAAGCGCAACATGCAACTCAGATTCAAGACATCAAAATCAAACAAGCTCAATAAATTCATTTCCAAGGAATTTAAATATGGGGTTTTGACGAGCTAAGTGCAATCAGGAAATAGAAAAATATTCATCTTGGTTATTTTTGGAGGTTCATTTTATAAATACCCTGTGGGCAGGTTGTCAACAGAGGTGAGCAGCATCTTGAGCTTACTTCCCCCTCAGAGGCCAATCTGACGTGCATCTCCATAGCTATGGCATCTGGCATGCATATCCATAGCTATGGAATCAACCAGCTACATCAAACGATATAGAGGAGTAGAGAATCCCTCTTTGAAATTCGGCAGAATGCCCACCACACTGTTCCACTTGCTCCAGCTCCTAAACGGTTGATTTTTTGCAAGAGGGAATAAAAAATTATCAAAAACATAAAAATAGAATCTTTCGCTTCAACTACAGTTCAAACTTCTGTGTTGGTTATTTTTGGCTCGTGAACATCATGCAATTGTTGCTTTCTTTCAACCCCTTGTTTTTTCTCGACGTTCCATACATGCACAAGATCCATCAAAATGTAAAAAAAAACGTAAATTTTCGACTCCTGTAGTTTGAAGACAAATATATTTCCATTCTGGATTCTAATGGAAACTTTTATTAAGAGGACAGCTTAAACCACATAGACACAAGGGATCACTAGGTAAAATTAATGCATGGAAATGAACAAATAATAGTTTGTGACAGGAAGTGTAAGTGATTTCTAGGTGTGCTAAGGAGGGAGTGATAAGGTATGCTATAGGTCAGGGAAACATGCCAATATGTGCGAAGTTCTAAGGTTTGCTAATGCATGTCAGGGAGTGTCATGGAGTGCCAAGGAAATTCAAGGGAGCATGAGTTTCAAATGCATGGAAATGAATAAGAGTGTCTAACAGGGAGTGTCAGTGATTTCTAAGTGTGCTAAGGAGGGAGTGACAAGGTATGATAGGTAGTTCCAAGGAATGATAGAGTGCCAGCGTGACAGACAAGATGTCATAGGTGTCAAGCTGTGCCAATTTGTGCCAAGGAGTGTTAAGGAGTTCCACATAAACACAAGGGATAACTAGTTCAAAATGCATGGAAATTAATGGATAAGAGTGTGTGATAGGGAGTGTCAATGAGTTCCAAGTCTTCTAAGGAGGGAGTGACAAGGTTATATGTTAGGCAGTGCCAAGGCATGCTAGAGTGTTAGGGAATGTCAGGGAGTTCCAGGGTGTGCTAGGGAGTGAAAAATAATCCAATGAATGTAGAGGATGCTAACACATGCCACATAGTGCTAAGGGAGTGTTAAACATGCTAGGTGTAAACTATGTTGCTTAGTTGTTTTATGGCCACAATTGGATGTGGGCATTGACTTGGTAACTTGTTAAGTGGGATGAGTTGAGATTGGAAATGAGTATCCTAAGATGAGTTATAGGAAGTTCTTAGGTGAACGAGGCATATTATAGCTGTAGTAATTGTAACTTGTTCAAGCTGTTATAGTCAAGGAAGGACTTGGCTTTATTCCCAAGTCTAAAAAAAGGTAAGGGTAGTTGTGATGGCATGATAGCTAAGGAGTGCCAAGGCATGCCAAGGAATGAAAAGGTGTGCTAACACATGGAAGAAAATTCCAATGAATGTTGAGGAGTGTTATGGAGTTCTAGAGGAACACAATGGATAATTTGGCCAAAATTCTTGGTAAAGAACAAATAACAGTGTGTGCCAAGGAGTGTCAGTGAATTCTATGTGTCCCAAGGCTGAAGTGTTTTAGGAGAATATTTGAATAAGACTTTCAAGAGGGAAGTCTAAGGTTATGATAAGGTGTGGAAAAATTAATTTCAGAGAAAGGGAGACTTTGGGTTGGGCACAAAATTGTTTTTCTAATGACTTGGTTGGGTTCCCAAGTTGCAAAAAAAGTAAGGCTATCTATGAGGGTATGGCAACTAGGGAGTGCCAAGGTGTTTCAGGGAATGTAAGGTTCACAAGTAAGGCTAGTTGTGAGGGCATGAATGCCAAGGCGTGCTTTGGAATGCTAATATGTGACATATAGTGCGAAGGCATGTCAAACATGGTTGTTGAAGTTATTTGAGCACATGCTAGTGTAGTAGAGAGTTTTTTTCCATCATCATCAAACTGTTGTACATCCACATGAACAATATCATCTCAAAGCTGGGCATCAATACATTCTGGAAGGAGAAGCATTGCTAGGTGGTACACCTCAAGATGAAGTACCAACAACGATGACCTCATCTGGTAAGGGAAGGATGGAATAAAAATCCAAAGGACATAATGTACTAGATGATGAAGTAATCCATTTAGTCCTGTCTCCCCATAGACTATTCAATAAATACAAAGGATGAACTCAGAGGAGTTTGAAATTTGTATAGGTGGACCAACACAAGATGGAGATGTGGAAAGGTTCACTACAACCAGCTTCAAGTCATCAACAAGCAACTCAACAAGAGAAGAAGAGGTATGTTCCATGGATACATGCTGAGAGTCATCACCAGAAAGGAGCTATAGAAGAGATCCTAGTAGTCATCATGAAAAGGCTCATCAAAGATAGCACCATGATGCTTAGTCACTTGCTGAGAGGGAGGGTAATAAATATTATAGTAGCAAACCAAAGTCCTATGAGGAGTCTAACGGATAGGTTATATATCATGTATTTCCTGATACAAGTGGGTCCATGCAGTTGATCTAAAGAACTTAAAATGTGAGATAGAGGACTTCCACCCATGCAACCAATAAGTTTCTGACCTTAATTTTGCATCAAGGAATAATTTGGGCTGGTCATGGAGACAGTATTATCTACAAAATATTTAACATTCTAGATCATCACACCATTTTAATTACCATGGAGAGAGTACTGTTATTTCCAATGTAGAGAGCCTTGAATGTAGTGATTTATGAATTTACCAGTTAGAGATTTGATGTCTCAAAAAATTATACGAACTGGTGATTTTACTTTTTGGTTTAATATGGCTGTTGGTAATCCAAATATTTTAATGGGATATTGAACTTAGGTGTTGGTCAAAAATCCTATTTCACTGATCTCAAATACTAGGCTGTCAATTGGGTCTACTGTGGAGGATTTCAAGGAATATCTCATTGCTATCCCAAGGATAAGATCACACTCTGAAATTTGGATGGAAAGTGACAGTCAACAGTTCGGTTATCATTTCAGGAAGAGGCTCGGGTAAGGATACACAGGATCACAGTGCAATTGTAGAGATTACAATTCATACTGGAGCAAAGAACTTAGGAAAATTTTTGGTGATGCCATAGTGACATTCCCTCACTTTCTTGGTACTATATCACAGTAAGGATCTCGGTGTAATTCAATGCCACCATAGTTCATTGATATCACAGTTTGGTGACTATCTAAGTCATGATGATTCTATAGTTTTGGTACCATGATGGTCATAGATCTCAGTTCTATCCAAGTCATGGTGTTTTTGCAATCTCAGTGATATCCCAAGGATAAGATCTCCGTGCTATCTCAGTGCTATCCCAAGGATGAGTAGCTTAATCATATTGTAGCATTTTCTATATTTTCCAGTCACAATGATGAGCTCAGACTATGTTTGTTTGCGATCTCATTACTATTGCCAATAATCTCAGCATATGTGCAAGTGCTAAGTCATCTTTCCTTTGGGACTTGGACAAGTTTCAAAACATAGACGGACTTTGAGAGCACATCATCCTCATAACATGACACATACTGATTCATGTATCCAGGAAAATGTTACTATTATGATTTATCCATAAAACCATGAGTGGAAAGAAAATATGCATCAAAACAAACTATCTACATCAAAATAAAAAGTACATGCATCACCAAGATCAACCCAGAACAAGAAGCATGCGATCACCAAGAAACATACCATCAATGAAAATATGGAAAAGGTGTAGTAGAGGGTTTGTTACCATCATCATCAAAATTTCATACATCCACATGAATAGTATCATCTCAAAGCTGGGCATCACTAATGTTTAGGTTGTACACCTCAAGATGAAGTACCAACAATGATGACCTCATCTAGAAGGGGAAGATGGAGGAAACATCCAAAAGATAGGATGTACTAGATGATGAATTAATCCCTTTAGTCCCAAATCCCCATATACTATTCAATAACTACAAAGAATGAAATTAGAGGAGTTTGTAAGGGTTGACCAACACAAGATGGAGATGTGGAAAGGTTCACTATAGCCAGCTACGAGTCATCAACAAGCAACCCAACAAGAGAAGAAGAGGTATGTTCCATGGATACATGCTGAGAGTCATCACCAGAAAGGAGCTATAGAAGAGATCCTAGCAGTCACCATGAAAAGGCTCATCAAAGATAGCATCCTGATGCTTAGTCACTTGGTGTAAGGGAGGATCATAGAGATGATACCCCTGAAAAGTTTCATATTAGCAAGCCAAAGTCCTATGAGTATCACGAACAGGTTATATATCATGCCTTTCATGATACAAGTGGGTCCATGCACTTTATCTAAAGAACCTAAAATGTGAGATAGAGGACTTCCACCCATGCAACCAATAAGTTTTTGACCTTAATTTTGCATCAAGGAAGAATTTGGGCTAGTCTAAGATTTAACATTGTAGAGCATCCCACCATTTTAATTACCATGGGGGGAGCACTATTATCTCCGATGTAGTGAGCCTTGAATGTAGTGAGCTACGAATTTTCCAGTTAGAGATTTGATGTCTCAAACAATTATAAGAATCGGTGATTTTAGTTTTTGGTTTAATATGCCTGTTGGTAATCCAAATATTTAATGGGATATTGAACCTAGGTGTTGGTCAAAAATCTTATTTCACTGATCTCAAATACTAGGCTGTCAATTCGGTCTACTGTGGAGTAGGTCAAGGAATATCTCAGTGCTATGATGCTATCGCAAAGATAAGATCACACTCTGAAATTCGGATGGACAGTTACAGTCAATAGTTTGGATATCATTTTGGGAAGAGGCTCAGATAGGGTACACAAAATCTCAGTGTAATTGTAGAGATTACAATGCATACTAGAGCAGAGGACTTAGGAAAAGTTTTGGTGATGCCACAATGACATTCCCTCTGTCTTGGTACTATATCGCAGTAAGGATCTCAATGTAAATCGGTGCCACCATAGTTCATTGATATCACAGTTTGGTGACTATCTAATTCATGATGATTCTATAGTGTCTTGGTACCATGATGCTCAAAGATCTCGGTTCTATCCAAGTCATGGTGTTTCTGCAATCTCAATGCTATCCCAAGGATAATATCTCAGTGTTATCTCAAGGATGAGTAGCTTGGTCATATTTTAGCCTTTTCTATATTTTCTAGTCACAATGATGAGCTCAGAGCTTCCAGACTATATCAGTTTTTGGTCCCATTAAAGTTTCCAATAATCTCAGCATGTGTACAAGTGCTAAGTCATATTTCCTTTGAGACTATGGAAAAGTTTCAAAACATAGACAAACTTTGAGAGCACATCATCCTCATAACATGACAGATACTAATTCATGTATCTAGGAATATGTTACTATTATCCATAAAAGCATGTTAGCCAAGTGAGACAACTATTCAAGGAAATGACAACAAAATGTTATAGCATTAATGTTTTTTTCTAAATCACCAAACTTCCAGTAATAAATAATTTACTTTTTGGAGTTCTAGGATTCTGGAGTCTATGGTTACTACAACTTCTTGGTTACTATGGTAGATGGAAAAGAAACCAAATACTAATGTGTTCGTAAAGACTCATATGAGATGGTAAGTGGACCTTTGTTTATGTGCATTCAAGTATTATTATTGTGAAGGTATCTGCAAATTTTCCAAAAAATTGAAATTGTGCTACTTTTTGCCTATTTCTAGTGTAGCTTAGATAAAAATCTGATGTTAAGAGGTGGTTCAGTCCATTAGTACGTTGAAACATCCAAATATTGAGCATCTGTGATCAAAAGAGAACTTTTGACCAAGAGTTTATGGTGTACCTCATCCTTCCAAATAGAACAAAAAAAAGACAGAACTAACCTCACAATCAAAAACCACATTGCACCTATGTTTCCAAAGAAAAAATAGAGTTGGAATATAGAAACAAGGCCAAATTCCAATAAATGCAGGATAAACCTGACGATGACAATCACCAAACACTATAAAGCACCAGGAAATCACTGCAAAACATTGTTTATGTAGTTAATTATAACACTTCCCAGAAAATTAACACTGCCGAAAAAAGGGATGCTTCATTGTCTCCAACCTACGACAAAATAGACAATAATCATCAAAGTCCATGCTTGATCTATCAAAAGACCTTGATAAATAATAAATGAAAAATCGTAGCTTATCAAAAAGCCACATTAAGCATGCACCATGAGTCATTGAATCCACCAGTCCAGAAGTCCATAAAGCATCAACAAATGTTACAAACAACAGATTACAAATGCCTCTAAGGAAGAATATAATACAACTAATGGGGATCATACTGCTAAAAAGGATGACAAAAGCACCAACCCCAATCCTTCTAAGGTGTGGTGTACAAGTCAAGAAACAAGTGTTCTTAATATTGACATGAAAGCAAATGTTTGTTGTGTCAAGTACAATCCTGGATCAAGCTATTATGTTGCGGTTGGTTTAGCAGATCATCACATTCATTATTATCATTTATGACTTGAGGAATCCTAGTGTTCCATTATACGAATTTAATGGTCATCAGAAAACAGTTTCCTATGTTAAATTCATTTCAACAAATGAACTAGCTTGTAGATCTACAGACATTACACTATGCCTATGGGATGTGAAGGATAATTTCCTTGTATGCACATTTAAGGGGCTCACTAATGAGAAGAACTTTGTGGGGATTACAGTTAACTCTGAATACATAGATTGTAGCAGTGAAACAAATGGGGTGTCTGTGTATCACAAGGCTATTTCAAAGCCTACTGCGTGGCATCAATTAGACAGTCTAGCCTTGGCTGATAGTGACGATGATGCATCACTTTCATAAGCGCTGTTTATTGGAAGAGTGAGAGCCCTACAATGTTAGCTGCTAATATCCAAGGAAAAATTAAAGTTCTTGTACTTGCACCGTGAATTCCAAATTTCTCATATAACTCTTCATGGCCCTTCCTAGATAACAGAGTTGGAGAGAATTTTGAAATTTGTTAAATTAAGATTCTTTCTAGAAATTATCTCTATGGATTTCTTGACTGAGAATGATGAGAAATGAGGTTGATGTGTATTATATGCAGCAATTTTCAATTTACCCATATTTCTACAGTGTCAAATGTTTCTGCAAATTTATTGTTTGGCATTGACCTCTAATAGAATAGCTAGAGTATCTTCCAGTAATGCAGTATGTTATTGCATGTTCTATATGCCCTCTTAACACCAATTTGAATGAATATCAACCTCAATTCTGGCAACTTATTTGGTCTGGGACGAGCCCACTAGTGAAGCCTCAATCTATGAAGGCTAAATTGTTTTACAGATGTCTGAAGGATAATTTTTTTACAGATGTTAGAACTCACCTATAGTGGAAGAAATTGATGAGAGTGTTGAAGAACTTGATGGTACGCTGGTGATTGGGCCTGAAAATGTCCTTCAAAGAGAAATCGTGGGCTCCCACAACCCACATTATCTTTTGAAATTTTTAAATAGAATTAACATTTCCCACATACTCTCTATGTGGCTCCTTGTTTTCTAGCACCTACAGATCACATAAGACTGGTAATTTCATCTTGTTCCTGCATGTAGATAAAAAAACAAATAAACCCCCCTAAACCATGCTCTCATTCTTGTGAATTCAATTCCAAACAAGTAGATACATACATACATAGAAGCCCTATGCATGGGTCATGTATTGAGTGAAGAAACTGTAAATATGGAAGATGATATCAGGGTTTGATTTCAGAAGCTGGTTGCGGGTAACGGGCCGAACCAAAACTCTGTTAAACTATTGAAAACGTCTTTTATAGTCGATATAGGAAATGAGCAAGAAGCCATCTTGCACGCCACTCAATGAATAGAATGCAACCTCTTTGTATTTCTTCTTCATCCAAATTGAATAAATGGTCTGGTATAGGTGTCAAACTTGAAACCACTTTGTTTCCCACCAAGGGAATTCGTGGTCGGTTTTCAAATATTTTCCCACCCTTTGACATTGTGCGTGGAGGTAACTAGATTCTTTGTAATTATGTGTTCTTGGTTTTATAGTGATCAAGCCCTAACTCATTTTGATTTCTAATTTTTAAATTTTTTTGTAGAAAGACAAATTATTTTTATAGGCTTAGTTATATATGAGTATCACAATTACATTTTGATCTATGTTGATTACATGTCTTGTTGTCATGTTCGTGTCTTGTATTTTAAATATGCGTAATTACATAATCATTAATCTATGAGAAATAAACCTATCTAGTTATAATCAATTCACTATCGAAGCAATAAACCCTAAACCTAAATTTTGTACCTAAAATTAAACATTCATTTAATACAAAATTTGAAACACGAGGAAAACAACTTGTTGTGTCGATATATATTTATCGTCTTTCATCATTAATTTCCATCATGATAGCAAAAAGCTAATAAATTTTGCTCCATCGCAATTAAATTGATACATGTACCATAACTTTGAATAACAAGGTTATAAAGAGGTAATGTAATATATATTTTAGATATCAAAATTGTTAGATTCCTTCCCTTTATTGCAATGAAAACGTGTCTTTCAATCATTGTTATCATGAGCATATTTTGTTTTCATGTCCTTCACTCAACTAAACCCTACAATCATATTCCTATAATCTCCTTACAAAGTATGATCATGGCGAATGGCCAAGATTGGTATCAGTAGCTCCATGCCTTGTGGAAGATTAAGACTCCCGAACTTAGTTATTTCTCCATCTAACAAGAGCTACTAAAGGTTGATATAGTCTTAGAGGCTCCTTCACAATCATGTCCACCTGCAAGAATAATTGAAAATCACATCGATTATAAGGCTATCTCCCAATTAAAAAAGTTATTGATCTTACAATCGTGAGTTTGCTCAAGGTATTTATATCTAGATCATCTTTCTCGCACACATCTAGGACTTGCTTCTGAGCCATTTGTTGCAATAGCCCACATATCCAATCCAGAAATTCTTTCAAAGATTCGAAATTGCAATGGATTAAAATTTGTTAGGTTTCCAATGGATGGGTTGATCTAATTGAATTTCAATGGATTAAAAATTGTTATGATTACAATGGATGAGTTTATCTAAATTGCAAAAGAATGGAAGTGGTGGAAGATAATAGAGCAGTCTGATAGGTTTAGCAGGTGGCCAAACAAATAATAATTAAATTTAATTTGTTATTATTTGATGTGAAATTGAAAAATGATTGAAATACTTTGATGTCATCTGTTATATGGTGTATTAGACGAAGAATATTCCCTTAACATGCAATCTTGTCCTTCATTTATTAAAAATTCAAAATTCTCCAAACCCAATTCCAATAAATACCATGCTTATCGACGTAATAATTTATCTCATTTTAAAATGTGTTTGGTGTAACTAGTAATATGCTTGGATAAATTTAAGGATTTAATTAAAATAGAATTAGAATAATAGTATAACTATGTTGAGGATAATTATTATTATTTTTTTTTTTTATAAAGGGTGTGTATTACATAACATCTTAGAGTTTTCAAAATTAAGTGATTTAGTTGTGTTTATGCCATGCCTACATTATTGCATACATCCCTTCTCTCAACAAGAAGCCATTGAGTTCTCATACAAATAAGACCTATAACATTGCATCTTAATGCCAAATACTCCCACAAGCATTGATTTTCCTTCATGTGATGAAAATACGACTCTCCAATGATAAGGAGCTTTGCTTCTTCTCCATAAGTTCCCGTGTTTCTCTTTTAACGATAGTCTTCCAAAAAAGCAAGGAAAGCCTTGTGTGACATAAATGCTTGTGTCAATGGGGTGAAAGCACAAGGAGAGCACCCACCGTATGTGTGGCCTTCTTGTACATACATATATGCATGAGAAACTTCCATATACTTCACCACCTTTGATGGATGGTAACTTAAGTTTACCATCAATGCCCAAGTTCCAAGCATATTTCCTCTAGAGGACCAAGAGAGTTGAACCTGTGACCTCAAAAAAATGGGGAGAGAGATCTCACATACTACTCATGACTACTTAAAATAACCCCAAAGGCTACGAGACACCTAGCCCATATTTGGAGAATAATCAATGGAATAGTAAATTAGTGATATTGTGTTGGATCCACACTCACATCTAATGTGGATTATGTCTAACCCTCTACATTAGAACCACCCAAGGGTGTTAATAACTTTCCCTCCCCCACGACACTTAGCATGGGACCTACATCCATGCATTTGATGAGCTTTGTAAACATAATCATTGTCAATGTAGGGGAAGTTCCTCACTCCAAGGTGTTCTTCTCAATTCCTATGTGGTTCATTTGTTGTTCAACCCCACTCCAGTCCTTACTCCTTTACTTTGTGTTATATCCCTCTCAAGAAAATTTTATTACATAAACATTGAAGATAAATGCAACATCTGCCTACTTGCATTCCATTTGGAATTTAAACCCTCCATGCATTCGACATGGCTCTCCAACCCAAACTTATTTTATATCATCAATGTTATGTTTTTACCCTTGTTCTATTAGATTGATGTTGGTGGCAATTGAAACAAATGGAATTCAAGGATGTTTTGTTGAACCAGAGAATGTGGCTTATCACCCAAGATATTACCCAAAGGCCATCCTTTATCACTATTTTATTTGAAGAATATGGAATTCATTTGAGGCTAGTTGATTTCTACTCCAGATACTTCCTTCATCACACCACTCATTTAGTGTTCAAAGGAAACAATTAGCAATAGTTGTAGTTGTCATTTTGAGATTTTGGGTTTCATTATCATGGGTTACCATTCATTATGCCTTATTTTCCTTTCTTCTCCTTTTTCTTATATCTGGGACTTAGGGAATGGGGCTTTCATTAGTTTGGAACAACTCATAGATATAACATTTACATGAACTATTTGCACTTCAACCTTAGAGTTTAGACTTAGATACATCATTTTAGTGTATCCTTAATGATTTTGGATTTCAAAATTTTCTTTTATTTCATCAAAAATGAAAAAATAGCAAATAATTTTCCACAAATCTATGAATGCTTAATCATAAAGGTGTCACCTGATGAAAATGAATGAATATCATATGGATTGAAATGGGATAAAATTTGAATAAGGGAAATAAGGGATAAAATAAGATTTATGTGTATCACCTACAAAATCACCAATTATATTCCCAAACCATCAAGATGGCATGCTTCTTTGAGTAAATTTATGAACACCATGGAACAATTTAGCTTAGAACTTATAGACAAAGCATCAATAGTTAGAATATAGTGCTTAAGTGAAACAATACACTTTGAATATATCATATACACATGGGTCATACATATCAAGCTAAATGTGGTATCTAAAGCAACATCTTCCTACACCTCGAGTCCTACATGGGCAAGGAAAAGTGTCATAAAACCAATAAGGAGTACTAGGGCATGTCAAGAAGTGGTAGGGAGTGTTAGGGAGTGCCATGGAAACACAAGGGAGAACTATTTCAAAATGCATGGAAATGAACTGATAAGAGTGTGATAGGGAGCATTAACGAGTTCCAAGTGTGTTAAGGAGGGAATAACAAGGTTATATGCTAGTCAGTGCCAAGGCATGATAGAGTGTCAGGGCATGTTAGGGAGTGCTAGGGTGTGTTAAGGAGTTCCAAAGCATGAAAATGAATGCAAGGGATGCTAACATGCACCACATACTTTCAAGGGATTGTTATATGTGACAAGTGCTATGACACGTCAAGATGTAAACTATGTTTCTTAGTTGTTTTATGGCCACGGTTGGACGCGAGCCTTGACTTGGTAACTTGTTAAGTGGGATGAGTTGATATTGGAAATGGGTATCCTAAGATTAGTTATAGGCATTTCTTAGGTGAACAAGGAATATTCTAGTTGGATTAAGTGTAACTTGGTCAAGCTGTTGTAATAGAGGAAGGACTTAGTTGGGTTCCCATGTCTTAAAAAAAGTAAGGGAAATTGTGAGGGCATGATAGCTAAGGAGTGCTAGGGCATGCCAAGAAATGAAAAGGTGTGATAATACATGTTGGACAATTCCAATGCATGTTGAGGAGTGTTAGGGAGCGTCAGGGGAACACAAAGAATAACTAGGTCAAAATGCTTGGAAATGCATGAATAAGAGTGTGTACCAAGGATTGTCAGCAAATTCCAAGTGTCCCAAGGATGAAGTATTTTAGGATAAGTTCATAATAGGACTTTTAAAAGGCAAGCCTATGGTTTTGATAAGGTGTTGACAAAGCAGTTTCAAAGAAATGGATATTTTGGGTTGGGCACAACATTATTTTGCCAATGACTAGAGTGTTAGGGCATGTCAGCGAGTGGTAGTGTGTGTTAGGGAGTGCCTGTAGAAATTATATAACTAATGCATTATATATCATGTATTCTCCTGATCTCACACTATTTAACTTTATCCAACTACAAAATCATTCCACCATTAATCATTTGGGGAAATTCAAAACTCAATTGCAATGCATACACATGAAGCAATAAAAATTAGCACACATAACACAGTGTTTAACAGGAAAGCCTGAAGCTGAAAACCCCAACTATATATATATTGTATGTCATAGAGATCATGTAACAATCCTCATACAAATATTATCATATCAAGCTCTCAGTACATTACAATCGCTACACATTATCACTGAAGAAATATGCATAATCTATGCACCGATCTCTTGCCTCCTAATAGCCTGCCTCTACTGCGCAATCCCTGCTGAAGAAGACCCCTGAATGAACATGAATATGCCTTGCCTTTACTACACAATACTCAATGGAATCTCCAATGGATGTGTGATGCATTGAATGCATCACTATAGTCACAATTGATAGTCTATCTTTCCCTTTCACCTATCTCTCCACTAAGTCTCCACTTAACTATCATGCACTGTAGTTAACTACTGTCTTTGTCCAGTTGATTTATGAGTTATTATTTAGTGAATTAATTTAACTAATTAATTCACTCAACTCTCACTAATGTATCAATTAGTTATAATTATATAAAATTAGTTCAACTGAGTTTAACTCAAATAGTGTAGTTAAATTGAAACAAACTCCATGAACTACTTCATCAACTCCATCATAACTCTGCCACTTGAGTTCTGACTTGATTCCTCCATGCATGAACACCACTAGACCCTAGGAATTGCGTAATTCTCTCAGCCAACTAATTTTCCACATCTGTTAACTAAAATTAAGTTCTCCAACAGAATAAGTTGATATTTAATGTCTGATTAATATTAAGAGCTAATAATAATTGAAACTTCTATTTTTAGATCGACGATCTATAAATAGACTTCGCGCAAGATGTCTAAAAATAGAAATCCATATATTTTTCCAACTTGACCAACCATCCAAAAATAACATCCTGAAACTTCTGAAATATAATCACCATGTCTAAAAATAGACATAGTCTAAAAATAGACTTGCGCCAAAAATAGCCTACGGGCCCACTTAGTGAAGGTGACTCTTTTCACTAAGCTCATCATCTTGTTGAATCTCAACAGTGCCAAAGCATTCTAAGGAATGCAGGGGATGGTAACACGTGCCAGATAATGCCAAGGCATTCTAAGATGTGCCAGGTGATATGGAATGTTAAGATGTAAACTGTGTTGTTTACTTGTTTTACTACCACGGTTGGATGTGAGCCTTGTCTTGGTAACTTGTTAAGTGGGATGAGTTGAGATTGGTCATGAGTAGCATAATATGAGTTATAGGTAGCTCTTAGGTGAACAAGGCATATGTTCAATTTCCACGACACATGAGAATCTGGGTTTTGTCTTAGAATGTTTGATGCAAACACAAACAAGTGCCACAAGACCTCTACTTTAATGCACAGCGAAATATACTCAAATCAAGGAATAAACTAGTGCACATGGCAATTTTACCTTTTTCAAACACTTCTTCATTATATTACAGACTACAATAAAACAGGCTAGAGCTCCTACACCATGGATCGTGACCCTTTACAAACACTGATACAATGAATACAACTAGGGCTTGGTGTTAGTCCTTTGACAACCAATCTATCCCGAACAAGACAACACTTGACCTACTTGATGATGGTGGCCACACAAAACCATTCTAGTCCAAAGGTTTAATGAGAGCACAATAGGTTTAATGTTTGGAAAACAAGGGGCTACCCACTTGCTTAGCACTTTTGATGGGTCCCATGCATCATTATGGCACTCATGGACCCCAGTATGCCTACTACAAGGCCTCAAGACATCAGTTGACCTCTTATGAGGCTTATCATTCCCTGTATGAGCTAGTTTGGTGGGATTGTCACCAAATGTTAGGGTTACACATTATTTTATGTTTAGGGGCTAATGTAGGCCCATTATAAGCTAATCCGATCAACTCCTAATCAGTGTATAAATAGGAACAAGACAACACTTTAACCACTTTTTGATGGTGGCCACACATAGCCCTTTTAGTCCACATGTCCTGAACATGACATCTGGTAGGTCCTCTTGCCTCCCATTATATTGCAACTCCTCAATTTGCCTCTATCAATGATCAAATCCTAATCAACGTATAAATAGGATTTAGTTGGATTCATTTGTATCATCACTTGAATTAGGGTCTCTCTATCTTTAGAGAACTTCACATTTTTCCTTTGAGGACTATTTTGGATGATGGATGCATTTTGATGTATGGATTTGGGCTATTTTTATGTTGGAAATTTGTTTTTCCAAATGTGAGGCTGGTTGGATATAGTGAAAATTTAACTCTATTCTTCTTGTTCCTGCATACTATTGAATTTCACTATAACTAGGGCTAATTGTTGCATGATGGAAATGTGGAATTATGTGTCTATTTAGCTTATTTAATGTATGGGCCATTGTTATATGAATGCAATGTCTTAGATATCATTTTATCTCAATAATTTTGCACCATTTGTATGAATTATAAATTCTTTAAGGTCATTTTTCGTATGCCTCTAACATTGGATGAAGTTGACTTTCTGGGCCTCCTTAATCAAAAAACCAAATTCTTGCTCATTATCATCCCTGAATCCATATCCCCAAGTGAATTAGGCACTATTACCTCAAAAAGGATGATGATTTCCCCCCCTTTTTTCATAATTTTCCAATTTTCCCTGGGTCTAGCCCCATTATGTCACATAGGGCATCAATTTCCCAGAAATCTAGCCAGAGGAAAACTTCGATCTCCTAGATGCAACTGCATTGGTGGGCCCCCTCACTCTCCTCATAATTTGGGCCGATTATGACGGTGGAATCTCCAGATACCTGAAACCCTATCTCTCGGATCAAGTTTTGCCTAGGTGTTCCCAAGGCTAGAACCTAGTAGGATTAATTTGACCCATCGAATTAAAAACTCTTGCCTGATCCTTTCCCCTCACCTTGTCTAGGATAGGAACATCATTGGTTGCTAAATTCCATCCCCGAACCTTGGCTGGGTCCACTTGGCCTCATGTGGTCCCATTTGGTGTCAAAGGCCTTTCATCAAGGACCATTTGGGAATCCAAGTTCCCAAATAATTTTATGGATTGAGGAATTCCTTCATAAGTCTTATTCTTCTCCCTCAACCCTTCAATCCCCTTCCTCTCTCCCTATAGGATGAAGTCCCTTGCTTAAAAGGCAAGGAAGTCCCACTCTTTATTATATCTTAGGGAAATGGTTTCTAGGGCTAGGGCTAGTTGGCTGGACCACTTGATTGCTACTTTAGTCCTTCAAAGTCTGCACATCCTTAGGCCCTATACACCTGCCCCTATACCAACCTTGTTGTCCTTCACAAGTACAAGATTTAGGGATCTTCTTTGACAGTAACCTAACAACCCTCCAACTGTACTTGGACTACCATCAATCTGCCCAACCACAGTAAATTATTTTTACTGATATAGGGCCCACAATATTTTCTTTATATATGGATCTTAAAATATTCCACCTAACAATGGTTTGAGTCCTCTTAAAATCATTGTTCTTGTGTATTGAAAATTTGATCTTTGTTGTCCAATCTATGAACAAATCTAAACTACTCCTCTTATCATCTTTCTAACAATATGTAAACGACTGAACTAGGGTCACAAATCAGCCACTAACATTCCATTGAAAATTTTTGTATAGGTTTCTTTAGATCTCTGTCTAAAACTCTTTGGATAGTCCACCAAAATCAACTCCTCTGCATGTCAATCCATTATTCATATGGCACATTTATTCTGCATGCTCAATCTTATGCTCATGTTCCACCCTCATTTGGATCTTCTATCTCCACACATACTGAATCTGCAAACTATCTTCCATATCCACAGTCTACATTGCAAAAATAAACTTCTCTCTAAGGGTCACAACCATTCTTCTTCTACGCAAATTTGTCATAGTCTTAAGGGCATACCTTATGAACTAAACATGCTAGGAAATTGGCCTAACTAAGGCACTATACTTATGTACTTATAATTTTTGTAGAACAAACCCTATCCACCAATAGAAAAAAACCACGACACTTGCCTCCATAAGAGACTCGACCTAGCTCATATGGATCCATAGATTCTAGGAATTTCTTTGAATGAATCTTGACTTGAACTTTAGATCTGAATGTTGACCCTCAAACTAGGGTTGCCTCAGTCAATATTACAAATGCGTCTACTTCTGTTCTGGCTCTAAATTATAATGCAAGCCCTCCTCCATTTATGTTGGTCTTTATCATAGACCTTGTGGCCTACTAAACACCACAATACAAGATCGTATCAACCCTCTCTTTTATTTCATGTAGAAAATACAACCAACAGGACTCAATATGATCTTGTAATGTACTAAAACAAGATACTGAATCCTTCCTACAATTTGCGGAAACAAAACACGATCGCAAAATCACAGATAAGTAAGAGAAAGAAATTATCAATCACACAACAAAATATGTATCTGGGGAAAGCAACTGATCAATACCCCTCTATCTCTATTGTGTATTAAGTCAAGGAATCATGAAACAATACAATGCTTAATCTCTCATGAGATTCTCTAGCACTCTGCCAATTGTCTCCTACTGATCTAGGAAAAATCAGTCTAGACATAGCCAATTCTAAACCTTCCTTTAGCCTGCCTTGCTCACACAATTCCTAGGAAATTAGCTCACTATTAATTAGGAAAATCAGCCTTCCTTGATTGCATAATCCATCATGTCATCCCAATAACTTTATAATTTCACATGGGCAATTTTGTATAAATACAACTAATAGTTATGTTCCCTTTAACCTCTGTCTCACCTGGGCCTTCCTCAGAACTGACATGCATGCAACTATTAATAGAAAATTATCAGTTATATGATTGATCAATCACTCATTGTGAAATAAATCTAATTTAATTAAGTGGACCTCTCACTAGCTCATCACTCAGCTAGAACTAGTTAAACTAATTTTAACTCAATTAATTGAGTTAGCTAATTCACACATAGACCCCACTAATGTGTCAACTACAACTGGACCCCCAAAATATTATAATCCCTCTACATGCCTCATCTTAGACCCTCATGATCCGGAGATATGTAGGAACACAATAAAATACATAAATAAACATAAACACAGAGATGCAATAGGAATAACACTTCATTTCATTAATATCAAATATTGAGAAATGCTTACAGATAATGGAAAACAAACTAGCTCGGGCGATGGTAGCTTATCTATAAGAAAAGATGTGGTGGCTACATGCTTTTGAACTTTGTTACAATCAGGCTCAAGGGCCTTTTTATTATTGAAAAATAAGATAAAACCCTAACACGAGGAGATGTAACACCAAGATTTTATGGGCCCCATTGGGGGTAGTGGGCATCCAACTTCCCAGGGTCCTAACTTGGTCATATGATCTCTATTTGACGCACATGATACCTAGTTAGAAATATATCTCCAAGGACTAAAAATGATAATGTGATTTCTATGAAATCACCAAAACTTTCATGCCTAAAAGACGTCGTTTGGGGCCTCAAAACGGCTCTAGAAGTTCAGGACCTGAAAAACTGACAAAAACAATAAATTGTTCTATAATTAAGGAAACTAAAAAACTGAAAGAGACAATGAAAAGAGCCCAAGTAGAATAGACGAGTGGCCACCAATATCCACCTCGATCTCCTTAACTTGAATTTATTGAGCTTAGTTAACTGACCCAAGTTGTTATGAGATGAAATTACAATTTATTGTCCAATTTATTTAAGGGGAAAATAAATTAGACGCCTACATTCCTCACTCCTAGTACATCAAAATTCCTCACCAGTGTGGGTGCATTTTATTTTTTCCTTTTTGGTTGCCAATTTCACTATTTCCTATTGCAAATTTCAACACTCCCTCTCAACAAGAAAGGAATTCAATCTATCCTGATCCAATGCCTTTGGAATTCTTCATGCAACACTTCGCTAGTGTTGTTTGCACCTGCAAATCCTAAAACTGAATAGCCTCCGAAAAACTGAATCAATATAATTCATTTGGCATCAGAGTCTTCTGACTGTTGCTAGCTACTACACCTATCTACTAGACTCTCTACATTGCTGCTAACATCTACATCTGTGCCCTTTGCACTATTGCCAACTTTGATCTGCGCTCCAGTATCTGACATCTGTCACTCTAATTTCTATCTTCCTCACATCTGAATACATCAATCTAACTAATCCTTCCTGCTACTATTTTACTCTGGACTCCTCCTAGCTAGGTTCGATCCATGAGACACACCATCTCAATGGAGCCTACCCAAATTTCTTATCTTGGGATTATGTCTACACAACACCCCACCTTTCACCTGGAGGTATGGTTGCATGCGCTCCCTCTACCCATCTAACTCAAAATTTCTTCCTAATGGAGGTCTCTGCTTGAGTGGACACTTCCACTTAGTCTCCTCTCTGCTTCTCCAATTGTGGCTGCTCCACAACCTTCTGAGACTACTTCTAAGGTTGCATGTTGAGAGGTAATTTGTACTCCCTCTCAACAACCAAGTCTCTAACCTCTACTTTGCTCCTCAAATATTTGCATGCATCTGGTACCTCAAGTGCATATAGGTTCTTCACTTGTGACATTGTAATTTTCCTACTGTTACAAAAGTTTCTAAAAAGGAGTGTATTTTAAATCGACGATATCTCCCTCATCCGAGCTTCAAATTGATTTTCCATTTGGGTAGTTTTTCACAAGGAGTCCAAATATGCATTTTTTTTTTGAAAATTTTACACCAAAATCTTCAGATATTCTTTGCAAACTCGTACCCAAAAAATTCTTTCTCTAATACCATGTAGAAATTCTAACCAACGAGATTGAATCTGATCTTGTAATGTACTAAAACAAGATACTGAATCCTTCCTACAATTTTCGGAAACAAAACAGACGATCGCACAATCGCATATAAGTAAGAGAAATCAATTATCAATCACACAAAAAAATATGTATCTGGGGAAAGAAACTGCTCAAAACTGCTCTATCTCTGTTGTGTATTATGTCAAGGAATCATGAAACAATACAATGTTTAATCTCTCATGAGATTCTCCAGCACTTTTCCAATTGTCTCTCGTTGATCTAGGCAAAATCGGTCTAGTGCTTAAACAATTCTCAGCCTTCCTTCAGCATGCATTTCTCATGCAATTCCTAGGGACTTAGCTCCCTATTAATTAGGAAAATCAGTCTTCCTTGACTGTGCAATCCATCATGGTATCCCAATGATTTTATAATTTCACATGGGAAATTTTGTATAAATACAACTGATAGTTATGTTCCCTTTAACCTTTGCCTCAACTGGGTCTTCCTCAGTACTGGCATGTATGAAGCTACTGATATTGAATTATTAGTTATCTGATTGATCACTCATTATGAATTAAATCTAATTTATTATCACTGGTTGACCTCTCACTAGCTCATCACTTAGTTATAACTATTTAAACCGATTTTAACTCATTAAATTGAGTTAACTAATTCACACCTGCACCCCACTAATGCATCAACTGCAACTGGACCCCAAAAATATTAGATTAATCCCTCTACATGCCTCATCTTAGACCCTCAACTCAAATTTCTTGAGCTAACTCAATCATCATGAATTAGTTAACTGACACAAGTTGTTATGAGATGAAATTACAATTTATTGTCCAATTTATTTAAGGGAAAAATAAATTAGACACCCCACATTCCTCACTCTTGGTGCATCAAAATTCCTCACCAGTGTGGGTGCATATTTTTTTTTGTCCTTTCTGGTTTCCAATTTCAATGTTTCTTGTTGCAAATTTTAACATTTCATAATTTGATGCAGCCTTCACATAAAGACACAATTGAAATCACATGCCCAAATTCTCATGAGCAACCTCTCTTAAGCTCGATATTCCATAAGATAACCAATAGTATGCCATCCTACTTCCTAAATCGAACCGACCATTAAGGTATGAAACATTCTTGTGAACCCTCACATGACGATCTTGCTTTTGGAGGATGATCATGGCCTCCCTTTAGCAACCCTTACACGACCCTCTTACTCGACCTACTTTAGGACTACATCTCTATTTGCCCCCTTGATCAAATAAGCTCCTTCTCACTTGATGTTCTTTCCTTCAGCCTAAGGCCATCTCCTTAAATAGCTTTTCCTAGACATCTTAGGAATCCTCTATAAATTACAGGTTTTATCTACTTAGACCTTACGAAATATTAATTTTCCTTTTTAATTTTATTTTAGATTTTAAACGCCATCTTGGGTCCAAAATCCCTTTTCTTGGCTTCTTTGCCCACAAATCCTTTTGTGACCAAAATCACACAAACCCATCTCACTAGGCTTGTGGAGTACCTCCCAAGCTACACAATTCAACAACATAGTATAGTTGTAGTAATTGTAACTTGGTCAAGCTCTTGTAGTCAAGCGAGGGCTTGGTTGGGTTCCCAAGTTTCAAATTAAGTAAGGGTAGTTGTGAGGGCATGATATCTTATAGGGAGGGTCAGGGAATTCACATTAGGAATGAGAAGGCATGCTAACACATGTTGGACAATATCAATCCATGTTAAAGAGTGTTAGGGAGTTTCGGGGCATATCAAGGGATAACTAGGTCAAATGTATGGAAAGGAATAAATAAGAGTGTGTGCCAGGGAGTGTCAATGAATTCAAGTGTGCTAAGGATGAAGTGTGTTAGGAGAAGTTCAGAATCGGATTTATAGGAGGCAAGCCTATGTTTTTTATATGGGGCTCAACATAGAAGTTTTAGACAAAGGGAGATCACTTTGTGCTAGGCACAACATTGTTTTGACTTTAGATATTTTTTTATATGAGATGTGGCACACTTTGGCTACATGTTCATGTTTTAAACTTTTATAGATAATTTCATATTGTACATTGTTGTGTATAAGTTTTTGGGCACCCAACTTGTGTCAGCTTATATCTTGTGTGCCTTATGCATCTTGTGGTTCTTAAAAACTCTCAGTTGATGAACATACATGTGAAATATTTCCTATGTAAGCTATGTTGCCTATTTTTTTTATGGCCATGGCTAGATCATATGATCCTTGTCTTGGTAACTAGTTAAGTGGGACAATTTGAGCTTCGACATGAGTGGCATAAGATGAGTTATAGGCAGTTCTTAGGTGAACAAGGCACAATCTAGTTGTAGTAGGTGAAATTGGTCAAGTTGTTGCGGTTGAAGCGAGCCAATATTATCACATGAATTGCAGTAGCCAAGGAATTAATTAGGTTCCCAAGTCGTGAAAAAATGTAAAGGCTATTTGTGAGTACATGAGTGCCAAGGTGTGTTAGGGAATGCTAAGATGTGTCAGATAGTGTGAAGGCATGTCAAACATGCTAATATGTGCCAAGTGATAAGGCATGCCAATATGTGCAAGGGTGTGTCAATGCGTGTGAGGGACTATCAAGGCAACAAAAGGGAGGAAGAAGTTAAACTACAAGTAAATGAACACATAAGAGGGTTAATAAGTCAAAAATTTAAATTTTCCATGAGGGGCATGCTAGGCACACCAAAACTAGGCACAAATAGGTGCCAAGTGCAAATTCTTAATGCATTCTAAGTGCCAAGTCTTCCTTTGTTGCTTCTCATATACTTTCCAACAGTTGATCCAAATAAATTTAATATTAAACCATGCAAAATCATACCAAGGAATGTCAACATATTCCATACATGCATGATATGAAGTGGAAGGGCATGTTGAAGAGTGCTAAGGTGTGCTAGAGAGTGCTAATGCATATTGTGGAGTGTTAAGGAGTACTAGGAGAAAACAATAAGGGAGCACTAGGTCAAAATTCATGGAATTTAATTAATATGAGGAACGTGTGCCAGGGACTAGTGTTAATGAGTGTTATTTTCCATGCCAAGGATCGAGTGAAAAGGTATGCTAAGGATTGGTAAGGCATGTTAGGGAATATCAAGGCAACTTAAGAAGCCTCAAAGTGTGCAATATGAAACCTAACTATCCTAACTTAATATGAAACTATCCATGTAGGATAGTTAGGTGTGCAATATGAAACTATCCTAACTTAATATGAAACCTTAGAATTTGTGAAAGAATCGATATGCTTGTAGATACTCTTCAAGTAGCAAGGAAGAAGAGATGGATGCCAACCATTGGCAATGAAGACAACATCCGCTTCTGATCTACGTTATAGACTCATCTTCCTTATGCATAAATAGTATTGTTGAAAATAATACAGCCAATGCGCCACCAAGACTATGGCATGTTACTATGAGTTTCGCATTTTTGTGAAGATTAATAGGATCTCCTTTGTCATCACGCTACAACTCCGAACTTGTATGCTTATCAAAGATAAAATCAAAGATTTGAGTTTGAGTGTTGAGACATGATGCTTCCATAAATAAAAAATGAATGCAACTCTTCTAAAGGGCAGAATAAAGTTCAAAACAAACTTCTCATTCAAGTCTCTGTGGTGGATCCACCTCATGTAGATCAGGGAGCATTGTCTTGGTAGATCTACCTCTTGTATATTATGAAAAGTGGATCTTCTCCTTCCATTATGGATGCAATTGTCTGTGCATTCAATTCAAAACCATTTTTCTCATGCAATATGGAAAATAAGGCTCCAGAGAACCCAAAAAATATCTCAACTGGTTACTAATTTGAGAAAATCACTCCCCATTAACATAATTCACCCCATTTTGAGAAACACCCATGTTTTATTTTTCCAATATTCACCCCCAATTGGTCAAAAAACGAGTTTTAAAATTATTGGTAAAAACTGTTGTGTTTTTTGGCTTTGGCTCCAGCAACAAAATCAATTGTTGGTGAATCAATTGGAAATGGAGCTATCGATCGGTTTATCAATAGTTTTGATCATCATATTCTCTCCCAGCCCTCAATTACTTCTAACTCATCACCATTTGTAAAAATAACAACCATGTAATTGAGAATTTTCTCACCAAACAACATTTGCAAGCTCTCTAAGGCAGTTGCTTCCTATGCAGTAAAACAATTTCTAACAGACAATACAAAAATAAATCTATGGAAACCATCCTTTGCAAGGTCGATACTTTTGACAATTTATTTTCCAAGAAATTTTGGATTGACAGTAGGGTCAAAGAGACCTGGCGTATCGACCACATTCATTTTTCTACCATCATTCATCTGGACTTGTAATTCAGAAGTAAGTGTAACAACAATAGAAAGAGAACATATAATAATTGAAGTTGGCTCTCATTTGCCCATTCAAGGGCTTTCACCACCAACCAAGAGCACTTGAAAGCTTCGCTATAAATTCCAATCTTCCCAAGAATCAGATCTATCTAATTGCATTAAACTTTCAGAGCTGGTAGCATCTTACTTTACCGTACCAAGTTGACTGTGCTCAACGAGGTTGTATGTTGTCAATATCAGGTGTTACTTTGAAGGTTGTATATCCAGGATTTGGATTTTTTTTTTTATGTTTTGTTAAATCAAAAGAAAATTAAATTATTATTTTTTTTCAAAAAAATAAACAAATATGTTTTGTTTTGTTCCATTTTGAAAAATAAAAATCAAATAAAATCAAATCAAATGATGAAAACAGAAGTTAGTTGGAGAATTGCATGAATTCTGTAGCTAAATACAATTTTTATACAATTTTTTTATTTTTATTTTTTTCTTTGTATACTAACATAAAAATATTTTTCTTGATCCTCCAGATCACACAAAGCCCAGGAGGAGAGCATACTCAAGATTTTCATTAATTGATTTTTTTTTTAATTTCGATGCAGAAAATAAAATGAAAAGAATCGATCTCATACATAAAATTATCACTCATGATCTTTGCTTGTGCTCGTTGTTCACGATCATTTGTTTTATTGTAAATTTTCCTTCCAAAGATTAGTAAATGGGTGGCTCTTACTTCACCACAAAATTGAAAATTTATCCTAAAAATCATGAAAATTTGTTTTTATTTGTTAATCCTATTAAAAAAAATGAATGAAACATTCTCTTAAGTATAAGAGAATTTCCAATGCATCCATTTGTGTAACAAGATCATAAGTAAACTCATATCCAACTTTGAAAAATAAAACCTAGTGAATTCTTGGACATGATCATGAAGATTTGATATTAAAAATTGCAGCCTAATGACTAGTTGAAACCAAATTTGAAAGTGGTCTTTAGGTTTTTGATCTTCTTCAACTTTCGTAGCACAAATATCTTCAGATCTTGTTGTTGCAATTGGATTTTTATTTTTTATTTTTTATTTTTTATTTTTTTTATTGAATGGTGGTTTATTTTATTTGTGTTTTATTCCTAAGTTTTCTATATGCAAATGCGACAAAAATTAAATGAAAATTCCTAAATGCAGTTAAACTTAAATAAAAAATACTTCCTAAATAATCCTCCTAACTTAGTTACATATAAGTTTACTTCGTTGGCAACGACGCCAAAATGTAGGGAAACTTAATGGTATGTTAAACCCCTTGTCATTTAAATATGTCAAGCCAGGGGTTTCATAAACTTAGAAGCAAACCAAAATATATTGGACCTTAGATGAAACTGTTGCGGAAAGTTTGTTTAGAATCGGGAAAGAAAGAAAGGAAATGCATATTACAAGTGTAACTAAAGAAAAGTGCAAAAGACATCACACACAAGAAATTGAATTAGATTATAAGGTTGAAGTTAGATTATAAGGTTGGAATGAATGAATTCCATGGACATTCTAAAAAATTATAAACTAATATTTGAATAACTATAAGAAGAAAACTATGATAATCTAGGAAGTAGGTAAACTTAGAACAACTATTGATTTAGTTATCAAGCAAACAAACTATGAGAACCAATATGCAAGAAATTTAATTATAACTAAATTGAAAATATATTAGAAGAAAGCTATGATAATCTAGAAATCAATAGACTAATCTAGAAAGCAGTAAATAGAAACTAGTGATTTAATTGTCAAGCAAGCAAACTAAGATAGATAGCAAGCAAGCAGTTTAATGAAAATCAAATTGAATCTAGGAAATTAAATCACACTTATAGAAATTAAATCACACTTGCAGAAAGTAAAGCATGTTTGCATGAAAGGAAATAAAATAAATAAAACTATGTTACAGATGAATACTAATTGTTGTTGGTGGGGATCTGTCCATTCCTCAAAGAGAACACATGAAGAACTGTCACATATTAAGAATCAAACAACACTCATAACTTATGATTTGGAGAAAATGATATTACTCATGCTGAATGAACAATCATAAATCTTATGCTAATGAATAATTGACAACTTGTTAGCTTCCTTTGAAGGATGATCCTCCTATTTATACATGAATTAGGGATATATTCTCAATAAATGTAAATCCCTTAAATATCTACTAGATTCATACTTGTCTCAATTTATCCCTAAATACTAGATACAAATCCCACAACACATCGATATCTCCATGATCTTTCTCCTTGGAATTTTGAGAATTTAGAGGGATGATGATTAATTCAAATTCTATTCTTGATAATTACTTGTGAGCTTACTTGAGTTACTTATTTCTTCTCTTCATTATCTTATTTAGTCTTTCATCAAGTAAATTATCAGAATACAGAAGACACAAAATTAGGCTCCTAGAGCGAGGGAAAAACCTCTCCCTCTTGGAGAGAAAAACCCACAAATAATTATTCTTATATATTTTCAAATGACAAGTGTCATGATCATGACTCAAACCCTTGACCTAGATATGCTTCCAAGACCTTGTCACTTCTTCTTTGTATACTCACAACACTAATCCTTTTCCTATGCATTAGTTTCTCTGATCCATACCAACACTAGAGAACTCGGTCTCTAGATTTATCTTCCTCTCTTATTTCTTATTCAAATATCGAAGAAAAAAAATCTTCACTTGACATAAGCTTGAAGCTGTAGACAAGAAGGTAAATCATAGATTTACCTTCCTATTTTACTTATACTTTCTCACTACTTTCTTCTTCAAGTTATAACTAGAATTTTCTTCATGTAGATCATCGTTACAATAGTACATGTATACTTTACTGTCTCTTGTCCACAACTTCTATTACATCATAGAAATACTAGGAACATATCTCCTTCTTCCTGTCTTTAGCCACACATTTGTAACTAGCTTTGTTACACCGTAAATTCTTGGAGGTAACTATCCACAGAGCATCTTCAACAAATCAACGTTCAACACAACATACTGTTTGTTCCAGACTATTAATCTGTGAACAATAGTGTCTTTATTGATCCTTAAATCTGCACCTTATTCACTTATGGAATCCTCAAATATACTCAAAATATCCGCAATGTTTTTCGTGTCTTAAGTCTGCACTTTGAGTTTAGAGTTATCTACATTTATTTTTCTCGACATAATGACTGCGGGACCTGTGTATATATAGGACACAATCCTCCTTAATAAGCCGAACATATACCCAGATTGGAGGCTGAATTTATCACTGTGAATTAGGCTGACTAGAGTGCAGTTATTCCAGCATTCGATGAAGTCTTTCTTCACTGTATGTAGAGCTTGTCTTCCATCATTGTTTGACGGTTGTTGTGAGTCATTCTTCCACAAGGTCTTGGAGCATATATTTATATACTAGATCCTTCATGTATATGACACTTAATTCTATTGATACGAATAAGAAAAAACCCTACTAGACATAAAGAAGAAGTCTATTAACCTATATAATAAAATATTTCTCATGAAACCCATGAAGCAAGTACAACAAAAAATACATTTTATTATCTTTGTATTCTTCTTTACATAAAATACATATTTACATAGTCAATATGAATACTGACCTAGTTACACTTTTCAACATTCCCTCTTAACTAGGGATGTATTCATACAGGTACACGGTCACTTTCAAACTGAAGAATCTCATAAGAAGAATCGGATTGGTAATCGTATTTGTATTGCATCATATCAACCAGTATTGTCCTAGTATAAGGCCTTGAATAAAAACCACATCTCTCATGATGCTATAATATGCATTGCTTCCTATCATACTATTTTACAACCAACATAAATCTCTTAAAGGAGAAGATGATCTTAATCATATTTGAGATCCCTCTCCCCTTCTTTATTAGATTTCTTTGCATCAGGTTATTCACTTATATCTAAGACATGGGCTTCTTCCTTTTTCCTCTTGTCCTTCATAAATTTAGGAAAATATGGTTTATAATGCCCCAGATCATTACATCCAAAGCATCATGCTTTTTTCATATTTCCTTTCTTATTCTGAGGACCAAATTTACCAAATATTCATTTCTTCCTGGACATGGCGGAAAATGATTGATTCTCTACACTTGATTTTCAATATTGATTCTTCCATCTTACCTAGACTTTGGAATGGTGTTGTTATAGGTAAATTTGGGCACCATTCCCAATGACCTAGTTAACTGGGCATCATATCTAGGACCAATGATCAAGGGTCTATCATTCCCTATCATTTCAGTTGCTACATGCCCTATGACAAGAAACAAGACAAATCAAGCAAGACTTTCGTCAAGCAAGAATTTACATGGTTTGAAGATTATTATATAACATATGAAAGCTCACCAACGTAGGCTCTAAGGGGCCTAAGTGATTTTCATATGCATGTATCCCCATGCAAGGATGCTCTACAAAGCACTTCCCGACATTCACAGGTGCTTTGGTCACGTTGGGAGCGAAATTATTATTGTTTTGGAATCTCCACTTGGCCAGTGCCTTCTAGAAGATTTCACATGTGTCAAGCTTCAGATCCAAGTGTCCATTTGACATCTACATGACTGGAAACATGCAGTTCCTATTTTTGGAAAAATATTGATTGCAAAACAACCTACAATTCATCTATAAATTGAACACAGATCTAAGTGTTTGAAAAGGAAGAATTTGAGTAGAGAAATGCTAGAGAATTTTCAATTGAGGGCTTGGTTTGTGGAGCTACTACTGGAGAGATTTATGCTGTGATGAGACTTGGAAAATTTGCTGGAAGGTCACTTCAAATCAGTCACTAGGTTGTAACCTCCCCTTCTATCATCAATAAAGAGTACTTATTGTTTTTCCATACATGCATCTATGTTAACTTTGATTTTCCATATTGTAAGATATTGGATGATGAATGTAGTTTATGCTTTACTGATTTAGCTAACTAGCTTGAATATATATCTATATTATTTCATCTTCTGCTATTTTAGTGTTCTTTATTGTAGGAAGCATTCAGCTCACAAACTGCTTGAATTTGAAGCTGCGACAGAAGCGACAGAAGGAGCCATTTGGAAGCGACTAAACAAGTAAGCCTCCAATCCTCTCTGTGTATCTATTCTGAGTTAGGAGACATGGTAGTATAGTCTTTCACCTGTTATTCTAGATTAACACCTGTCTAGGGAAGCATAATTTATCATTAGATTACAATTATGGCCCAACAAACTGGTGACTTCACTGGGGAGAATTTCTCTTAGTTTTAGATGTTTTAGTCTTTGATTTACTTTGTAAATCCATTCAGTAGCTGTTACACATAAAGGTTAGAATTTTTAGAGCTTAATTTTCAAAGACAGTGAGCCAAACAGTAGTATTTTTCCTTGTCTACTGCACCCAATGCACCCTTAGTCTGGACACAGTGATTTGCATAGCACTGTCTCCCTTCCAAGCATGTGTTGTAGAACATTGTCTCCCTTTGGAGACTGCATTGACTCCCGAAAGTGACCAAATTCCCTTGAATTTGAGTTTGCAAATTGCTTCAGTTTTTTTTGCTGCTGTGTTCTGAAAAGTTTGATGCTCAATTGACCATTGACTCTATATACTTCTTCCTCCTTTGGTTGAAATTTTTTTCAATGTTTGTTTAGAAAAGTTTTTCTTTATCATTGACAAGTTGATTTCAAAGTATTTTTATGGTAGCATTAATAATCATTTTCTTTCGAATTAGGAAATTGTCGTAAAATATTCATTTCCTTGATAGGAGAAATTGTTGTTGAAATCCTTGTTTTTCCTTCAAAAGAGAAATTGTTGTCTGTATTCTTCGTTTCTCGAAAGAAAAAAGCATTTTGATTATTGATCTAGTGCACCTAGTTTATTTTCTGCATTCATAACATTAAGGAAAAAAAAAAGAAAAACTTTCATTTACATGTAGGATTGTGTGTTTTGCAAAAGGAACATTAGGAAATCTGCATTTATTTTGTGATTCGTTGATTTTTTTTCTCACAAAATATTTGCTCTCTTCCCTTAGCAGCTAGGTTCTTCACTGAAAAAGTTGAAAGTGAAAGTTTGTTTATCATTGTTAGCTTTCATTTTAGGAATTGCATATACATCATCGCGGTGAACCTGAAAGGAAAATTGTTAAGCAAGATCAACATAAAATAAATCTCAATTTACTTAACAGCGCATTGGAACCATAATGATAACATTTAGAATTTCTAGGCTAGAGACGTGTTCTGACATCGTAAAACATAGCAGATGTCGTTAAATTGTCTGCGATACATTCCAAGTGTGATACCTCACTCAACATACATAAGTATATCATAGCTTGTCCACGTACTCTTGGGTATATCGGGTAGTGTTACAGCACGATAAGTATAAAGGGGTGCAATCACTGTGTTTTTTCACATCAGACAATGCTAATATGGACTTGGGCCTCCACGTAACTTCGAGTATATTTTGGAGGACAAATTTTAGTGCTATCCATCCATAGTGAACCGAGTCGACCACCGTGAAATTTTGATACATCGATCACAACATTCAGGGAGATTACCTGCCCGTAATTCTTGGTTCGCCAAGAGGTATTCTCCAGTTCATAGTTTCTTGGTAAACCATTTTTCTTATCATTAACCTCTTTTTGTTTAGTTATTTTTTGGTTAAAATAAATCAGTAATCATGGAAGAACAAAATCCTACCCCTCGTCGTTCACGTAGATTAGCTTTAAAACCACATTTACCGCCAGAAGTTACTTTTGGTAGGCGAAGGTGATCACGATCTACCGAATCAAGTACAATTTGTACCTCTGGCTAAACATCATCATTCAAACCAAAGCTAGCTCACATTATTTCCACACATCCCGGTTTTTTTACTGTTGTCGAAACAGAGTCTTCACAGCTACCCCTGGTCACGATCCATTCAATCACTAAGACCATAACTCCTAGACCCGACGATGTTTAATCACAAATTGATCTAGATCCTGTCTCTTCTTTTCCAGCACATCTGAATCCTAAAGTTGAATAACTAGAAGTTGTTCCTACCTTGGTCACCCCAAAAATTTCTGTAGCCACTGAAACTCCTATATCACACAATCAACCGTCTGAAATATATTTTTGGTGTCATGGTGAAGTTATTCCTCTTGGTTTAATTGCGATTGAAGAAATACCACAACCTGATACATCTTTAATTCCAAACCATTTTGGGGGAGACGTTTACCTCTACCAGTCTTTTCCTCAATCGTTTCCATCTGCTTTTGTTTATCCCATTGCCATTCAATCTCCCGTAGATTTTGGATAGTATACATTTGGTCATACAACCATCCCTAAACCAACATCTTTGGTTGGGTCTGCTATTCCAGTTACGTCATCTCCTACCCTCGCTACCTCGTCGATGTTCATAACCTCACCATAGTCATATTTTCATGGTGGCCCTTCAGTCCCAACAGGCTACAAATCATTGTTTGGCACTTTCTCTGGTACATCTTCAAGACCATGGTATTT
This sequence comes from Pinus albicaulis, assembly GCA_034641835.2. Lineage (NCBI taxonomy): Eukaryota > Viridiplantae > Streptophyta > Pinopsida > Pinales > Pinaceae > Pinus > Pinus albicaulis. The sequence goes on along the minus strand of JAXQQM020086435.1, from coordinate 86,860 downwards.
ACGAATGTCATCATCTGGTGTTTTAATTGGCATTCCTATTGTTAGTACTAAATGACTTGATTCATTACATCCATCATCAGGGAAATATCAAGTTGGCCCTTATGGCTCAATTCCTTTAAGTACCATATCAACTAGACTCCCAACATTTGGAGAAAATTATTTTCCATTTTATTATCCTCCTTATGCTGGGGGGAAACCTATGGTCACCCAATAAGACAATACTCAGTCATATTTTGGTCAAACTAATGTTGACATGAATGTTTGTCAATGGCAGCCCACTCTGCCTATCCAACCACAAACATTTGTACACTATTATCAACCAGTTCAATCTGTTACACACACTTCATTTCCACTTGTTAATACATCTATATCCATGTTACAAAATCAAAATATTGTATATCAACCTTATCAGGCAAGTTCTTCGACTCAATATCATTAAATGTTGGGTCCATAAACTCAAAATCCTTTGGTTAATTTACAACAACTTGTATCAGGGATAATTTATTCACAAGTTGGTGTACCATTTTATGGGATGTCGCAAATGCAACCTGGTTATACATATCAAAAAAATCCAACTTATACTAATTTGGGTTATAACATTTTCGGACAGACCCCTTGGAAACCACAGGAGAAAATTCCTGAAACTTCATATCAACAAGTATCATATCCAGGTTTTGGTCAACATAATTCTCAAGAGTTTGCTATTCAAATCAACCCCTATCTAGTTTACCAACCTCAAATTCCATATGCTAGTGCTCAAAGACCTATTGCCCAAGAAATTCCATCTTACCCTGGCTATGCTCAACCTGACCTTAATAGATAGTTGCCTTTTGTTGCAACCTTGGAATTACCAGATTTAAACTGGTTAACCAATGATCCTGTCAATTATGCTCCTTGGTGGTCGGTGATACCTCATAAATTACCCTCTGACATTCCTAAATTCAATGGAAACCTTGGAGAAGATACATCAGCTCATGTTATGACTTATCATTTATGGTGTTCATCAAATTACCTAAATGATGTTTCTGTTCGATTACGTCTTTTCCAGTGTACGCTCACAGGTCCGACAACTAAATGGTACATTGAATTAACTAGAGCTTCTTTCGAATATTTCACTGCCTTAGCTACTATATTTTTGACCCATTTCTAGTTACCGATCAAATATGAAACTGGAACAAAACTCTTGACCAACTTCAAACAGACTAATTCTACTCACATTTCCGATCATATTCATGAGTGGCGTTGTTGTCGATAAATGGTTAAGACATTTGTCCCTCATCAGCTCCTTTCTGAATGGTTCATTAAGCCCCTGTTAACTGAGGATGTGGATAAAGGTGGCGTCGTCACCGAAGAGAAATTTATCGCTCATGCCCAATATTTAGACTTTATTTATACTCAGTCTGGAACACTCTATGAAAAAATACCAAATGCATTGTGATCTAATTTCAATGTTCCTCCTCAAATAAAGGACTCTCATGTCACAGATGGCTTGATAGGAACTGTAAACACACACCATAATACTGCATCTAATCCTGCTCCTACTTCCGAAATTAATGCCATGTCATTTGACAAAGGAAAAAGTGATAAGCAACCAGGAGGTAAGAAAAAGGGGAAATCAAAGAAAAAGAAAACTTCTAACCTGTAGGAAATATCATCTGATCAACTGTCTAGACCACGGAAACATAGTTATCCATGCATAATATGTAATGATGAACATTTTGTTAGGGATTTTCCTCACTGTGCTAAAGTCTCAAAAATCATCAAGAATTCTCATGCATCAGCTGTGTTGACAGACCCATTTCCAAATCCAGACACAAATTTGGTTGCTACGGGTCCAGCTCCTAGTTCCCAAGTGTTAATTTTATCAACCACAAAACCTTCACAAGATATTTTGGTGTCGATGAGGAATAAAGACTATGGTAGTCCAACCACTGATTAGCCTACTATCTCGACAATGAATCCATCTAATGAATCAGTACCACCTCCGGTTATTCCTGAATTGACAATTAAGCCACCGAAGGGAGTAATTCATAAATTGACATATAATCCTCGAGCAAGAGCCGCACAAAATTATAATATAGTTGAAGATTTGGCTCAATCCCCTTCAGCTATGTCTTCTCTCGAGGTATTACAAATTTTTCCCTCCCAGAAACAGGCATTATTGTCGGCCATTGGTGGAATTGATCCGACTAATTCTAATCATGTCGTCTTTAATCATATGAGCTATGTGCCGCAATTACCAGTAGAATTGGAATTCTCCATCCAAGTAAATGTTTTCAATCACCTTGTTCATCGCACCATTATTGATGAGGGAGCATCTACATGCATTATGTCTCTAAACTGTTGGAAGTCACTTGGCTCACCACGATTATCACAATCATCAACGACGTTGAAGGCTTTTGATGGAAGAACATATAAACCTTGTGGTATTATCAATAACCTACAAGTTGAATTAGGGGGAAAAGCAATAACTATTGATGTTGAGGTTGTTGACGGACCCCTTGACTATAATATTTTACTCGGAAGACCATGGGTATATGCGATGAATACCATTGTTTCTAAATACTTTAGAATGATTTCCTTTCCACATAAAGGTACAATCACAGTCACTAATCAATTATCCTTTTTTGCCTCCGCTTCGCAGGTAACTGGAAGCGTTCCATATATTCACTTACCCCAACTAGAAATTCAAAACTTTGGTGTAGGACTCTTAAAGGATTCCACTCTTATGGGAACCTTTGCGTTACCGCCGCCCACAACGTCAGCAGAAATTGCAAGCATAGAGACCTACTACATGATCTCTTCCACTCTATCTAGATTAAGGAAGAGTAGGGGTGATTCTGATATTTATACATTGGATGATGTTTTACCGCTTAGCCCTATTGAGCTACAATAGCAATCAATCTATTTGGCTTGGGTGGAAAATCTGAAATCAGAGTCCCCGAGTGTTTGGGTTGATTGTTCATTAGATTTTGTACTCCATATGATCTATTTTCCTCAAAATTTTTGGTAGATGAAAATATTTTGGAGGCTATGATGGCAGAAGGATAGCCATGGGAAGATTATCATCATCATTCCCATCTTCCAAATTATGAAGAAAATAATCTTAGTGAACTATATCACCCGTCCATTCAAACTTTCTTTTTGAATTCGTTTCCAATTAATGCAATTGAATTTGAGAGAAATTTATATAATATCGAAGAAACTATTTCTATCGATATTTCGACTAAACCTAGCGTTGTAGAAAATATTCATGTCGGTGTATCTTGTTCTCCATCAAAACTTGATTCATATCGCTCTATTTTTCGTGAATTTCATGACGTATTCACTTGGTCTTACGAGGAAATTCCAGGCATAGATACTAGTATAGTTGAGCACACTATTAATATGTATCCTAATGTCAAACTGATGTGTCAACGGCTTTGTCTTTTTCATCGAAAGAAAGCCGCTGCCATCAATGCAAAAGTTGAAGAACTTTTTCGTGTTGGTTTCATTTACCTTGTTCCGCTAACTAAGTGGGTTTCCAATATTGTTCCTGTTATGAAAAAATAAGGAACCATTAGAGTGTGCATCGATTATCGGGATGTCAATTAGACTTGTCCAAAAGACAACTATCGTACTCCCTTTATCGACCAGATTATTGAAGATTGTGCTGGATGTGAGTTTTTTTGGCTCATGGATGGATTTTCCGGCTACAATCAAATCAATATCTGCCCATATGACCAACATAAGACAACATTCATCTATCCCTGGGGCACATTCACATATAGGAAACTTTCGTTTGGTTTAAATAACACTGAGGAAACTTTTTAGAGAGCAATGGATTATGCTTTCAATGACATCAAGCACATTGTTCAACCATATCTAGATGATCTACCAGTGGATTCACGAAATCGGACTAATCACCAGATACATTTGAGAGCCATCTTCTTACGCTGTCGACACTACAAGATACGCCTCAATCCGCACAAATGTTTGTTTTTTGTTGGTTTTGGTCGATTGCTCAGATTCGTAGTCTGAAAAGAAGGAATTCAAATAGACCCACTGAAGGTACAAGCCAATCTTGATTTTCCTGCACCATCAAACTTACTTCTGATACAGAAAATTCAAGGAAAGGCTAACTTCCTGAGAAGGTTCATTCCAAACTACACTGAAATGGCTAAAGGATTTACTCAATTATTGAAAAAAGGAATTTCCTTCCATTGGGACCAAGTTGCGCAAGCTTCTTTTGATGTTGTCAAGGACCATCTTGTCCGAGCGTCATTAATGTATCCTCCTAATTATCAAAATGATTATTTCCTATATATCGTCACGATTGAAACGACCATCGATATGGTTTTGGTCCAAGTAGAAAATGGAATTGAAAATCTGATATATTATTTGAGTCATAATCTCAATGATACGAAAGTTAAGTACTCATTTGTAGAAAATCTTTCCTTGGAAACCGTTCAAGATGTCCAAATATTTTGCCATTATATCCTGCTCCGGAAAACAACAACAATTTCAGTTTGCAACCCCATGACTTACATTTTATCATGTCAATTGATGGGGGAAAAATATTCAAAATGGATTGTCATTTTGCAGGAATTTGATTTGGAATTCATCAAATCCAAGTCAAAGAAGTCTTTAGTTTTGGCTAAGCTTCTCTGTGACCTTCCCTCTGATAGTACTGCAACTACGTCGGAACCATCTATTCCAAACAAGTATCTATTTCTGATTGGATGATCTGATCCCTAGTATGGAGATTTCATCATTTATCTCCAAACCCAAAATTTTCAACCTAATACCTCTTGCTTTGATCAATGATGTATTCGATACCAAGCCAAAGATTATCTGATCGTCGGCAATACACTTTATCGTCATGGTGTCGATACCATTTTAAGGAGGTGCCTCGCTCATGAGGAAGCCAAAAAAGTGTTAAATGATTTTCATGTTGGGGCTTGTGGTGGACATTTATCTAGATATGCTACCGCATAGAACATACACTGTACTGGTTACTTTTGGCCTACTATTTTTCGAGACTGTATCCTCGTAGTCAGAAGTTGTCATGCATGCCATATTTTTTACAGTAAAATCTGTAAACCGCCAGCGCCAATGCATCCTGTTGTCTCTGCTGGACCATTTATGAAATGAGGTATTGACTTCATGACCTATAACCCTCCTTCGTCTGGGAGGCATGGTTATATTATCGTCGCAGTCGACTATTTTACCAAATGGGCCGAAGTGATGCCTACATTCAAAAACACAGGACAAAAAACTGCATAGATTTTCTTTAACCATGTTATTGCATGGTTTGGGGTCCCACAGGCTATAGTTACGGATCATGGGAAGCATTTTCCTAACCATATGATTTTTGAATTGATAGCCAAGTTAGGATTGTCACATGATAATTCTACTCCTTTTTATCCACAATCAAATGGAAAAGTTGAGGCTATTAACAAAATTCTTAAATGAATGCTTCAACAAATGATAGGAGTCTGTAAAAGTAACTGGCACTTGATCCTATACTCCACCTTGTGGGTGTATCTAAACTCAGTGGGAAATGCAACCAGATTCACTCCTCTTCAATTAGTGTATGGTTTGGAAGCTATCTTACCAATCCAATGTGAAATATCATCGTTAAAACTCGCAATAGACTTGTTACCTAACACCTCAAAAGAATAAGCATGTCTCCTTGGCCAACGAAGTGCACAAGAGACGTATAAAGGCTCAATACGACAAAAATGTCCAGCCTCACATCTTCTCAGAGGGTGACTTGGTCCTTCTTTACGATCAAGAATCTGATGTAATAGGTACAAGGAAATTCGAACCATTATGGTATGGCCCCTATATTTTCAAAAGAGTTCTTGCTAAGGGTGCCTACGAGTTAGTTGATTATGATGGGACTCCATTGGCACAGCCTAGAAATGGGTTGTATTTGAAACGTTACTATGCTTAATCATGAGCGTAGCAATTTTTTGTATTATATTGTTTATATGATGTTGATTTGCATTCACTATCTTAATTTTTTTTTAGAGTTTTCTTGATGTTAGTAATCCACTTTACATTTCATGACAGGTGACTGAATCTGTGGAACCATTTGTTGGATATGCTGATGGTGCTAGTCGTAGTACACAGAATCTATCCTCTGCAACATGGGCCATTTTCGCTCTGAATGGAAAGTTAGTGAGTTTTCAAGGGATTTGTATAGGTAGATTGATGAATGATATCGCTGAGTATAGCACGTTGATTTAACTTCTCTATGATGTCATTTCATTTCATGTTAACCACATAATCATAAGGTTAGACTCACAACTTGTGGTACTACAAATTGCTAGTATTTATACTGTTAGAAATCCAACACTTCTTAGATTGTCCCTAAGAGTTCAACTTTTGGAAAGACATTTTGATTTCATTCAATATCAACACATTTATAGAAATCTGAACAGTTTAACTAATTCATTAGCTAATCAAGTGTTAGACAGACATTTGCGACATAGGTAAATAAAACATTCATGGGATTGTGCATTAAACCTAGGAAAAACTTTGAAAACACATAGATAAATAGTAATAGGTTTTTACAAAATTTGTGCCCAAGGCAATGTTATCACCCTAGTAATTCTCAGGTTGTGGGATGAGGATTTATAGTTGAAGAAAACCAGGGGTAGCCAAGAGCCTACTTTTTAAATTCAGGATCTAACCTTCCTAAATTCCGGAGAGGGATCTCTCCTCAATATTTAGCTTTGTTTTTGTTATAAGGTTTTAGGCTATTTATAATTGGACAATTGGTTTGTTTTGAATGTTTGGTGGGAATAAAAGGTAGTTCAAGGTAAACCACAGAGGGATCTACCAAACCATTGGGCTATGGAGTCAACTTCTAGGCAAGCAGAGCTGGGAAATAAGGTCAAAAGAGAAAATTTACTAAGGGCAAGGTAGATGACCTTCAAAGGGTTTTGGAAATAGGCTTTATGATGAAATGGTAAGATTTGAACAAAAGGGAAATGAAGGATCCTTAAGTTACAAAAAATAAGATGAAAGAAAGGGGTCAAGAGGGACTAAGAGCAGTTAAGGACTCTTAAGTTTGGATATTAGCAAAGAACATATCAATGAATAACTAGTAAAAAACATGGAGCTTTTGACACTAATCATGTATAAATTCTCCTAGTCAATCATTCAAGATAGAAAACATGTAAATGTATGTATGGAACTTAGAAATATAAACAGTGAAAATAGGAAAATACTTGACTTATCTGATCAACACAAGAATCCTGATTTATGATGTATGTTTGACTTAGTTCCAGTCAGCTGCTTTACAAATTGACTAACACAAACTCCAATGTATTCAGCAAAAATGTCTATAGTAGTCTTGAAAAATTTTATTCCACACCTAATACTTCAAAGAGTGAAGTATTTATACAAAATTATTACAAAATATCTGAGAGACATGTAGAAATATCTCTAGGAAAAAATAAAGATTATTACATAAAAAGGAGGGACAGTTGCAAAACAAACTGGCAAGCTATCCTATTATCAATGAAAATAGAACTGATTTATCTTATCAAAATTGATTTGTTGCTTTGTTGTAGATGCTTGCTGGCACTTGGAAACAATATCTTATTAGAATATAGCTTGGAAGACAATCTTTATAATTTACATTATTTAACCTATGCTTTACCTCTCATACTCTTTACGATGTCCATTTATTACTCTACTACTGTAAAATGAAGAGTTACAACAGTAAAAATTGAGTTGATTGTTTTATTCCTGGATACTCTTTGACTCTATTTTTTCACCTGATACACTTTCACTGCAAATTTACTCTTTGATAACTGTAAAGATGAAAAACCTGACTGCACTTTTTCTACTCTGTTTGCATGTTGTTATATCAAATCAGTGAATTCCTTCCATTGTTGATCACTTGGTATCTTTAGGCTTTTTAGTTTTCTGTAGCTTTCATCAGCCTCAGTGTATTTTGAAAAGTTTGGCTTGACAATGAAGATGTGCTGAATTTCATTTTGTACAAAAAACAAGTTCTCAAAATACTCGAAGATAACTTTTCCAGTTGGGGAACCTTGTGGCAGAGGCTTGTTCACCTATTCTTTGGCATATGCTCTGATATTTTTGTCATAATCTGTATGAACCATTAGTTTTTCATTGAAGCCATGAATGTCTAGAAGGCCTGCTTGTGTTAATATAGTGTATTTGGTCAAGAAATTTGTTATTGACAAGTTCTTGTCTTTACATCTTTCCTCCAAACTGTTCACTATATTTATTTTATTTAGGACCTTTTTGATTTGTAGTATGGTTTCAGTCCTATCCTGAATTTTCAGTTCTTCAAGCTCTTGTCTATTTTTACTGTTGAGAAATGTAATAAGATGTAAAGCTTGAAATGGCTTATAGGCAAGCTCTTATTTTGTTTCCTAAATATATACTTGTGCTTCCTTCGGTAAATCTCTCTGTTCATAAATGATTTGAATGGAAGGCCATTGTAGATGTATGCCTTGAAATATGTTATTCCAAAGATAGTTTTTTATGTATGACACCTATTCACTGAGATTGACCTGTTGCTGTAAAATATTTACCTACTCTTGAAGTCTTTTTGCTCTCTTTTCATGTCCCTTAGATGTGATTAAAGCATTCTTGTATGAGGATTCGAGATCTTTATTTGGCTTCTTTAAATTATTGATCTCAGTGTTCTTAAGGGACATTTCTTCCATAGATTTAACTACATCTACTGTACCTGTTGCTTGTTGTACCTGTGATGTATATGATGTAGTGGCAGAGGTATCTATAGACGTTATTGACACTACAATTTTCAATACTCCTTTTGGTGCCAAATGCTCTGCCAGTGTAGAAGGAACAACAGTAGTTGCCATTGGGATGACTGTAGGAAAAGAGACCTCATTTTCCCTTTTTAATGTTTCATTTTATTTCATCATAATCTCTGTCTGATTTTCCATTTATTTCATTTGAGTAGTCATATTTAGTACTAAATGCATTAATTCATCCTTTTTTGTTGTCTACTGAAGAATCTCTTTTGTTTGTGGATGCTCACTCTGTGGAAGTTTCATTTGTTTTCTTAAGGAAACAATATCTTCATTCTTTTGTTTATGAGTGCTTTAGTAACCTCAATATTGGAAGGATCCATTCCAATTTCTATAACAAAATCTTCTAAGGACTTGATCCTTAAATCCTTAGCATGTAATGATACTTTGTCTAATTTCATCTGATTCTGTAAATTAGACACAGTCTTTTGTAGCATAGTAGCACTCATAGTTTTGTTAACCACTTTTGAATAAAGCATTTCAGTGGTACTTCTGTGGAATTCTATCTGATCCAATTCATGTATTGTATCAGTGTCCACCTCCACATCTATTTTGGTATAATCTGCAATTGATTTTGGATCTGTAACTGTGGTTTGAGAAATGACATGATCATCTAATTGGTAGATTAATCAAAAGCAGTAAGTAACCTGTCTTTATTCCCTGGATTTTCTTTGAGGAATTGAGAATAAACTTCATTTTTAATCTCCTCATTTATTTCTCTGATTTGTTTGTATATCTTTTGAATATCGGAATCTGTCTCTTTTGCTACTTTGGAAGAGGAGGGTATGCAGGTGGTATCAGTCTTCAAACTGGTCGAAGTGGCTTCTATGGCGAAATTCTGTGGTGAAATATGCTTCAGGAGGGGCAATTAAACAACAAAGGTTTCAAACTGGGATTTGAGTGTAGTTTTTCAATGGCCAAGGGGAGAAATGATATGAAGAACAATGAAAAAACATGGTTTAAATCTTTACATTTATTAACAAGCAATGCATTAATGGCAGGTCGCAGTGAAGGACAGCAGTGGTTTTCATTTTGAATACAAAAACCATCAGTGGTTATCGCGTTACTCTTAGGTAGTAAGCTATTTTTTCACTTTTGTAATGTGATCCAATTAAAATTGGACACGCTGTATATGGCGGTATAGAGAAACAATTTTTATCGCGTAAATTTTTGCAAACTTCGCCCGTTCACTTTTGGTGCATGATATGAGATCCGCACCATTGGATCAATATGGATGAAGCAAATGGTCAAGATATCTTGGGAAGCTGCAGGGGAAAGGTAAGGTGGGACCGGTCTTTCAATATGGGCCATTGATATGATAGGAGAGATCTACGATCATAATTAAATGTGATAGGGAATGGTGAGATATGAGACCAGGTAATCGTGCTCAGTGCGAACCATTGGATTAATAAGAGTTTGTGGATCAGACAGTTATGAATGAACGCGGGGGCCTTTTATTGAATGATGGATTATATATAAACCAAGTTTATAGATAAGGTTAAAGTGCATGGGTCGAGTTATTTCTTATGCGTAAAAGGTAAGTATATGTCGTATGGTGACATATAAATATTTCATGTTTTAAATCTTGGTTTAAACCAATATTTAGAACAAGGATCAGAAAGATGTTTATTTTTCAAATATACTGTGTATTTCCGAAAGCTTCATTAGTATTTTTATTATATAGTTATTTAAGCCAAATAAGCTTAATAATTATAGGGGGCTGGGATAATTGTTTATTTATAGTTTTATGTCAAAGGGATAATTTCGAGATGTGATTTCAACATGTGAGTAATATCTTTGACATAAAAAGCATATAATAAGGGGCTTTTTTGGGATAATTAAATAGAAATGAGTTATATTAATAGGACTAGGATTTTCTATAGGGAGTTAATAAAATAAGTTAGGTGTTAATATGAAAAGAGAAAGTGAATACTCAAAACATACAATTATAACCAAGAAAAGTGAAGATTAAAGCTAAGCTTTCATTGTAATAATTTCATCACTTAAACTTAGGATAAAATGCCATTTTGAGGGTTTTATGCTTCATGAGATGTAGGAAGTTAATAAAATGAGGGTTTTAAACATCATTAAGTAAAAATGAGGTCTTTACTTATGATTTTTCATGGTAATGAATGCATGAATGGAAAATGATGTGATTTCTGGGATTAATACAAAAACTTAACCCTTTTCAACTAATCAATCGTTGAGCCTTGGTTCTGGTCCCAAAAAAAGTCAAGGAAATGCCCTGAGCCTCTCTGACTGATAGTATAGAATGTTAAATAGCTACAGGGAAGGGAAATTAGTTATTTGTATCCTGGTGAAAATATTTACAATGAATTTCCCGCCTTCTTCTACCTACCCAATCATATCTTCTAACATTTTTTCTTCTATTTTAATCAGGTGCATTTGAGATAGCAATTTTCAAACATTTATTATTTTTGAAAGCAGTAAAACTATCTAATCCTAACTTATTTCCTCCAAGAATCTAGATTAAACTATTGGATTCTTTTATTCTCTACCTAACTACTGAATTGTCATGATTAAATTGTATGAAAAATCATTATTCACTATCTATAACAAGTAAAATTGAAACATGACAAGTTAAGATTAAATTGTTCAACTCATCATCGATTATGGAATTTATTGACACGCTACCATAATCAACTGCAAAAATTAAAAGTAGTGGCATTTAGACTTGCACCCATTCATGTTTTATTCATATTTTTTCTTTTGGGGTATATTATTTTTTCTAAGTCCTTTGATTTTTCTTTTAGGACTTTTTACCCTCTTTTTTATTTTTGATTTTTGATTTTTTTTACAAAATATGGGAAAATAACTTACAAAAAGAAAATTTTGTACATATTTATAAGACTACCATCAGTCAATTCAAAATTATGAATCCTATATTTATAGGTTACTAACATCGGCTTCACTTGGGGATGGCATTTCCTAGTGGAATGTCAAGATCTCTGAGATCAGTAGCCTTCAACTTTTAAACTTGGTGATCATGTAATTGTCTTTTGATTTCTGCAACAATTCATACTTATGATATTTTATACTGCAAAGCTTAGGGCCTTCTCTTCAGGCTTCAAATTTGTAGATAAAATCTCCAATCCAATCTACACACTTTCAATGAATATTTACAATGATAGAAGTTAATGAATCTAACTGGTGACTGACTTAGAAGAATAGTAGTGTTTCAACATCCTACCATTCACTGGTCCTTCTTGAAATTTAGTTCCATCCAAATTCTTGATGAAAAAAGAATTTTTACCTCTGTAACCATATATCACATAAGGTCCTTTCCATAGAAAGTCAAACTTTCCATGTTTACCTTTGTCCTCTCTTCTTGAATCCCATATCAAAACTTGATCTCCAATGAAAAAGTCATCTTCTTTAATCCTTTTGTCAAAAATCTTTTTAATTTTATCATGTAAAACTTGTGATCTTTCATAAACTTCTTCCCTTGTTTGTTGGAGATGTATGGTTTCATTAATTCTTCGTTGAAAATCATTTGTTTCCACCTATGATTCCTGAATGATCTTCATGACTAGTACAGCCAAGGAAGAGGGGAAAATTGCATCCTTTCCATAGACAATATGATAAGGTGAAGTTCCAATAGACTTCTTTGCGGTAAGTCTATCAGCCCATAAGGCATAAACTAGCTTTTTGTTCCAAGTCTTTTTGTCTTCTTGAAGTAATTTTTTGATGATATTGATTAAGCTCTTGTTTGAAGATTCGGCTAAACCATTACCCTGGGGATAATAAGCAGTAGAATATACCAAGGTAATATGGTATTTGTGACAGAAAGAAATCATTTTCTTGGATTTGAATGCAGCTTCATTGTCAGTAATAATCTTATGTGGGCATCCAAATATTGACAATATATTACTTTCTATAAATGAGATTATAGTTGAATCAGTGGCTTGCCTAGTGGGAACTGTTGGCAATATGATGCAATGTGTTGTACTTGATGGCAACCTACTTGATGAAGTTGTCCTTGATGGAAATTGACTTGATGAGTTGTCTTTGGATAGCAACCTATTTGTTAATGATGTAAATCTGATGTATCTACAGAGCAGTTCAGAAGTAACAAAGAAAGAAATTCCAGTAAGTGCCAGAGTAATGATGAATAAGATATGTCACAAAGCATACGTGAGTTTGTAAAGGAAAAGTAGCATATGTACGCGTAAAATTACATACCAAGTAGTGTATGCCTATTTTCACTCTAAATTTATAAAACCAGGGGACATGAACATGGTATTGGCCCACAGTATTGAGCGCTCGATTATCTATTTGATCCCATCCAGGAATACCATCAGCGGTTAAGTGGTTTTGACTCATGGTATTGATAAAGGCTAAAACTATATAAGGAGAAGAGGATCATAGTGCAAGGTGGGCATTGAGGAATAAATATCTTTGAGAGATATCTGCATGGTTGAAATCTGTTAGAACAGATTTATGATGCACCCATGGATATGATGAAGGTTCAAGATCTCTAGATCTAGAAATGATGAATCTCTAGGCTGATATTCAATAGAAATGATGAATAACTGGCGCAAGTATGCTGATGATAAAGAAGAAATCTGGGTAAGTTTATAGATCTAGTATATTCTGCAAATTCTACCATTTATAGATCTATACGCTAGTTTGTCTTGGTAAAAGCGCGTATATACGCGGGTTCTCTTAATAAAAAGCGCGTATGGAAGTTAGGGTTTCTGAAGCTTATTTATAGATATTACTTCTGTGATTTTTGTTTTCTCTCTGTTGTCGGTCAATGAAGTCTTTTTGAAGTTCTGGGTTGATTGAATATGGAGTATGATACTAATTTGATAATGAACAAATCTAATCATTGATTGAGAAAACATGATGAAGGATGAGTGACTATCTAAACAGTTCCGCATTGTTGATAGATTATCTGAATAGAAAGTTTCAGATCTGAATATGAGTCTAAACAGATTCTAAAAGAAAGCATATGCTAGTTGGTGAAAATAAAAGCGTTTGTATACGTGGAAACAGTGAAGAAAAGTTGCGTATTATTTCAAGAATATAAAACTATCATGCACTGAAGCATATGCAGGTTGGTGTGAATAAATATGCGTATATACGCGGGTTACATAAAGAAAAAAAGTGTATTGTATTTGAATTAATGGTTGTTCAAGGTTGAATATGTATCTGATTATCTACTCTGAATTCTGGGTTATTTCTGATATTCTGGTTACAATGGTATTAATGTTCTGATTGAAGTTTTGGATGTTAAGGGGTGTGTTGAAGCTGTTTAGATCCAGTATGAAAATTGATGAAACATGGTCTGCAGTGGGTCTGAGGGTTGAAGCCTTTAGTATGGAAGTAGAAGATTTCAGCCAGTAGAAGCTGGTGTTGAAATCAGGGGGTCGAAGCTCCCTTCCAGGAGAGGCTGGTAAACGAGGTCAGGGGGTTGGAGCTCCCTTCCAGTTGCAGCTGGAAAACGAGAGAAGGTTGCAGCCTTCTGCAGGTAGAAGCCTATGTACTGGTATAAGCCTGCATCATTACAATGTTGTAAAAGGTTTTTTATATAATAAAGATTGAAGACAGAGATGACAGCAGTGGTGGTTTTCTCCTGAATTGGGTTTCCACCTTAAATATTGGTGTTCATGTGTGTGATGCTTTATAATTTTGATAAATTCTGATTATATAGCCTTATTCATAACTGATAAATCTGTTTAAAAGACTATTCCTAAGAAATTCTCTAAATCTGAAAGGTAAATGACTATATGCTAGTTTCCTTCTATATTTCCGCGTGCATACGCTAGTTCAGTTCATAAAAACTACGTATGGAAATCTGCTCAAAGAAAAGGTTGAATTTATTTTATAAACTATAAATACTGATTCACCCCCCCCCCCCCCCTCTCAGTATTTTTCTCAACAAATGGTATCAGAGCAGGTCCTTCTGAAAAAGCTTAACCACTAGAAGGAAGATCAAACAAGATGAGCAATCAAGATGGAACAACATCTATCAGGCCTCCGCTCTTCAACGGAAACAATTTAATCTTCTGGAAAACAAGGGTGAGATCCTATATTTAGTCTCTGGGAGCATATGTATGGGCTATTGTTGAAGGAGGATATCAATATCCAGCCGCAGTACCAATAGATCCAATGGCAAGAAAGAATTATGAAACAAATGCAAAGGTGGTCAATGCTCTATTGGGAAGTCTAACTGAATCAGAATTTTTCAAAGTCATGCAGTTGGATACAACAAAGGCAATATGGGACAAAATAATTCTAAGTTATGAAGGTGATGCAAAGGTAAAAACTGCTAAACTCCAAACTCTCAGAATTCAATATGAGAATCTAAAAATGCATAATGAGGAGAGCATTGCCAATTTCTTTTTACGTCTTGATGATATTATAAATCGTATGAGAAATCTGGGAGAAACAATAATCAAATCTACTTTGGTTGAGAAATTTTTAGGATCACTAACGGCAAAATTTGAGTCAAAAGTTTCTGCTCTTGAAGAAAAGCAGGATCTTCAAAATCTTACTGTGGTGCAACTTCATGGCATACTAACTACATGTGAAATGAGAAGAGGAGGACCATATGAAGTCAAATAAGTCGTCTTTAGAGCTTCTACAAAAGGGAAAGAAGTACAAGAGACAGAAGGATCAGGGTATATCTCAGAAGAAGATGAGATAAATTTTGTAAAGAAACTCCAACTTGGCACAGGACGGTTCAGAGGTAAGCTTCCTTTCAAATGTTTTTATTATGGAAGAGTTGGTCATTATGCTGCTAAGTGTCCTCATAAAGAAACACGTGAAAAAGGGAAGGAAGTAGCAAGAATGAATAAGAATTGGTTTAGCACTAGAAAAATTTACTATACTCATGGAGACAGTGATGGATTATTTGATAGTGAGGAAGAATGTGAACAAGATCTTAGACTTCTCATGGCATTTGAAAAAGAATCTAGAGAAGAAAAAGATACTTTTATGGATGCTTTAGAGGACAATGATTTTCTTAATGAAATCAATCAACTCAAAATATGCTTAGAAGAAATTAAAATATCCATAGAAACTCTGAAAAATCAGCTTGAAGAAAAGGTGAAACACAATGAGAAATTAGAATGTGAAATAGTAAGTCTAAGAAAAGAAATTGAGAAAGTAAAGACTTTGAATCTTAGATTTTCTAAAGGATCTGAAACCTTAGATGGGATGATCAAGGTACAACGTTCTCCTTTTATAAAGACAGGTCTTGGCTATATCGGAGAATCTTCTCAGACTTTAGCACCAAATTATCTAAAAGAAGCTACAGCCAGTATACAACATTCTGCCACTCAGCAAGGGAATAAAGAATCTTCACAGGTAAAGCATGACCATCTCAATTCAAAGAACACTAAAATGAATACCTTTCAAAGAAACACCAACCAACAGGAAAATTCAAGTAGAAGATTTCACGATCACATAAATTTCTTCTTCAATGGAAAATGTTTCTCATGTCACAATTTTGGTCATAAAGTTGTTCAATGTGTTGCATATAAAACCATCATGAAAAGAGAAGCAAGAAAGAAAAGGATTGATATTGGAACAAAGAAGAATACCTATAACAAATTTTCTCCTCTTCAAAATGAAGTTGAATGTGCTTATTGCAATAACTTTGGCCATGAAGAATCTGAATGCAGGAGCAAAGTCCAGCCAAAAGAGCATTTTCCTTCAAGATCCAAAGTGTGGAAAAAGAAGGAATTACAGGTTGAAAATTGTGGCATAGCTTTATTTGCAGAAGGTGAAGAAAATCAATGGTACATTGATAGTGGATGCTCGAAACACATGACAGGTAAAAGAAACAAACTTCTTGCATATAGTGCTCTAGAAAAAGAAAAGAATGTTACATTTGGAAATGATACTCCTGCTTTCATTAAGGGAAAAGGGTATGTTTTTCTAAAAGAAAAGGTGAAAGCTAATAATGTCGTGTATGTGGATGGATTAAAGCATAACCTGTTAAGTGTAAGTAAAATGTGTGATCAAGGAACTGAAGTTGTCTTTAGTTCAAAAGAATGTGTGGTACGTGATCTTGATACAGGTAAAACAATTTTAAAAGGAAATAGAACTCCAAGCAACTTGTATGTATTGAAGAACTGCAAAGAAAAATGTTACTTGAGTAAATCTTCAGAACACTGGCTATGGCACAGAAGGTTGGGGCATCTGAGCTTCTCTCAAATCAACAAATCAAGCAGACTTAAAGCTATTCATGATCTTCCCAATATTAATCTACCAGAAAGTATCATATGAAAATCTTGCCAATTCGGTAAGAAAACCAGAGTGAAATTTAATGCCAAGGAAGGATCATCAAGTAAGCCTCTTGAATTCATTCATACTAACATATGTGGACCTATGAGAAAAAAGTCACCACGTGGTGAACAATACTATATCTTATTTATTGATGATTTCTCTAGAATGTGTTGGATTGGGTTGATTAAACACAAAGATGAAGCATTTGAGAAATTTCAGATATTTAAAGAACTGGCTGAAAATGAATTAGATCTAAAAATCAAGTGTCTTATATCTGATCAAGGAGGAGAATATACATCAGATGAATTCCTTGAATTTTGTGAACAACATGGCATAAAAAGACAGTTTTCTGTAGCTGGCACTCCACAACAAAATGGCGTAGCAGAAAGAATGAATAGAACAGTTCAACAAATGGCTAGAGATATGCTTGATGATTCTGGAACACCTGACACATTTTGGGGAGAAGCAGCACATACAGCGGTAAATATTCTCAACAAGGCACATGTTCGTGTAAATAGTGATAAAACTCCATATGAACTCTAGTATGGTAATCCTCCCACTGTGAAGCATTTTAGAGTTTTTGGAAGCAAATGTTTTATCAAAAATAATGATGAAAAACTTGGCAAGTTTGAACCCAGAGCAGATGAAAGAATACTTCTTGGTTACTCCTCTAGGAGTAGAGCATATAAATGTTACAATAAAATACTTCGGAAGATTGTTGAATGTATTGATGTTGTTATTGATGAGTCTCTTGCAGCTCCAAAAGAAGAAAAACAAACAACAGATGAAGACGATGGTGACATATATCCTTCTACATCAAATAGAAATGATATAGACAGTGAACCCAATGAAGAACCCGAAGATGATTTATCTGAAAAAGCTCCATCCAGATATGTTAAAAAGAATCATCCAGAATCTCAAATTTTGGGAGAAAAGGGATCAAGTGTACAAACAAGAAGGACTCTTGTGGGATCTTCTAGCTATCTGGCATTTCTATCCACTATTGAACCACACAATGTCAATCAAGCTAGCAAAGATGAATGTTGGATTCAAGCCATGAATGAAGAGCTTGATCAAATTGAAAAGAATCACACTTGGGAATTAGTACCAAGACCTCATCACAAAAATGTCATTAGAACTAAATGGATATTCAAAAACAAGTTAAATGAGAATGGGGATGTTATAAGAAATAAAGCTAGACTTGTTTGCAAGGGGTATGCTCAACAAGAAGGTATAGACTTTGAAGAAACTTTTGCTCCTGTAGCTAGACTTGAAACCATAAGAATGTTTCTTGCTTTTTCAAGCTTCCAACAAATCAAAGTTTATCAAATGGATGTTAAATCTGCTTTTCTCAATGGTGATCTAGAAGAAAAAGTTTATATAGAACAACCAGAAGGATTCATTTTGGGAAATGATGAAAAACTTGTTTGTAGACTTAAAAAGGCTCTATATGGTCTCAAACAAGCTCCAAGGGCATGGTATTATCGTCTTGACATATATCTTCATCAACAAGGATTTTCAAAGGGGTCTGCTGATAGCAACTTATACACAAAACTGAAAATGATAAATTATTGATTGTGGTTGTATATGTTGATGATATCATTTTTGGAAGTAATGAAGAGTCTTTGAGTCAGAAATTTTCTTTTGTTATGCAGCAACAATTTGAAATGTTTTACTTGGGGAACTAAGATTCTTTCTTGGCTTGCAAGTGCAACAAGAAACAGATGGCATATTCTTATCACAAGCAAAATATCTTAAGCAAATTCTGAAGAAGTATGGCATGGAAGAGTGCAAACCTATAAGTACACCAATGATAACCGGATGTAATCTTAGTTCTCATGATGATTCTCCCACGGTGAATCAACCAGAATACAGATCTATGATAGGAAATCTACTTTATCTCACTGGGGCTAGACCAGACATTATGCATGCAGTTGGGATTGTTGGAAGATTCCAAGCTAATCCAAAATATTCTCACCTTCAGGCTGTCCAAATAATATTCAAATATCTACAAGGAACTCAAGACTTTGGACTATGGTATCCAAAGAATGTTGATCTTACTCTTCATGCTTACACTGATGCAGATTGGGCTGGAAATGTTGATGATTGGAAAAGCACTAGTGGTGGTGCATTCTATATGGGGCCCCGGTTAGTATCTTGGTTCAGCAAGAAGCAAATCTCTATTTCCTTATCTACAGCAGAAGAAGAATATGTGGCTGTCGCATCATGTTGCACTCAACTTCTTTGGATGATGCAAACGTTACAAGACATTCAAATCAAATGTTCACCTCCTATCTCCATGATGTGTGATAATACAAGT
The DNA here is from genome assembly GCA_034641835.2 of Pinus albicaulis. Classification (NCBI taxonomy): domain Eukaryota; kingdom Viridiplantae; phylum Streptophyta; class Pinopsida; order Pinales; family Pinaceae; genus Pinus; species Pinus albicaulis. The sequence continues at coordinate 67,477 of JAXQQM020086435.1, read as the reverse complement.
GCCATCAGTATCTCAAAGAATCCTTTTATGCATTCCAAGACCAAGCACATTCCCATCAAGTATCACTTCTTACGTGAACAAGTGCTTGAACAAAAGGTGAAGTTGGAGTATGTTCCCTCCAAAGAACAAGTTGTTGATATATTTAACAAACCTTTACCCAGGGAAGCATTCGATTATCTCAGACAAAAGCTGGGAGTAGTCTCTGCCATGAAAAATATCAGATCTACTTAAATACAAAAGATTAAATTGGATACGTGGATTTCCTGGAGGACGGTCGCATATATACGCGCGTTTATACATAGAAAACCGTGTATGGGTGTTTGCTGACAAAATTTTTTGGGTCAGCATTCTTCAGCACAACTGTGGTGCTGTTGGGTATCTCTGGTGATGTTTCAGCTCTAATATTTCTGTTTCATTCTCTGATATTTGATGAAGATGCCTTGATGATTTGCTGTTGAAAGTGTTCAGGATGCACAAGCTAAGGGGGAGCTTTGGTCATATGGAAAGGATGCATTGTTGGCATTATAATTATTTGTTGTGGTCTGATATCATGCTTGAGATTCTTTGGTATTGATTTTATAATTTGATGAAAAGGTCATGTTAAGACCTATGATGTAAAATTGTAATATTCAGTCATCTAAGGACTTGTTCAAATTTGTAAGCCCACTTGGTTGGGTAGTTGAGTCAAGTATGTAAATTGAATTGGTTGGATCATTGATGTAAGTATGAGTCCTTAGTGATAGGATGAGTTATAGAGTCATGTACTTCATTGAAAAATATTTTTTTAAAATTCAGCATAAACTTAGGGGGAGCATGATACCTCCAGTGCACATCAGATCTACAGAGCTCATCCTTATACAAGGGAAGAAAAACCTTGTGTTGGTTTTGATCCACCCTTTTCCCTTGATGTCAAAGGGGGAGAGTATTATGTATTATGGTGTTTGAATAATGGTGATGTCACTATCAAACACCATCATGGTTTCCATCAAGTCCAAAGGGGGAGATTGTTGGCAATATGATGCAATGTGTTGTCCTTGATGGCAACCTACTTGATGAAGTTGTCCTTGATGGAAACTGACTTAATGAGTTGTCTTTGGATAGCAACCTATTTGTTAATTATGTAAATCTGCTGTATCTACAGAGCAGTTCGGAAGTAACAAAGAAATAAATTCCAGTAAGTGCCAGAGTAATGATGAATAAGATATGTCACAAAGCATACACGGGTTTGTAAAGGAAAAGTAGCCTATGTACGCGTAAAATTACGTACCAAGTAGCGTATGCCTATTTGCGCTCTAAATTTATAAAACCAGGGGACATGACCATGGTATTGGCCCACAGTATTGAGCGCTGGATTATCTATTTGATCCAATCCAGGAATACCATCAGCGGTTAAGTGGTTTTGACACGTGGTATTGATAAAGGCTAAAAATATATAAGGAGAAGAGGATCATAGTGCAAGGTGGGCATTGAGGAATAAATCTCTTTGAGAGATATCTGCATGGTTGAAATCTGTTAGAACTAAATTTATGATACACCCATGGATATGATGAAGGTTCAAGATCTCTAGATCTAGAAATGATGAATCTCTAGGCTGATCTGCAAAATAAATGATGAAGAACTGGTGCAAGTCTGCTAATGAGAATGAAGAAATCTGGGTAAGTTTATAGATCTGGTATATTGTTCAAAGTCTACCATTTACAGATCTATACGCTAGTTTGTCTTGGTAAAACCGCGTATATACGCGGGTTCTCTTAATAAAAAGCACGTATGGAAGTTAGCTGGGTTTCTAAAGCTTATTTACAGATATTACTTCTGTGATTTCTGTTTTCTCTCTGTTGTCGGTCAATGAAGTCTTCTTGAAGTTCTGGGTTGATTGAATATGGAGTATGATGCCGATTTGGTAATGAAAAAATCTAATCACTGATTGATAAAACATGATGAAGGATGAGTGACTATCTAAATAGTTTTGCATTGCTGATAGATTGTTTGAATAGAAAGTTTCAGATCTGAATATGAGTCTAAACAGATTATGAAAGAAAGCATATGCTAGTTGGTGAAAAGAAAAGCGCGTGTATATGCGAAAACAATGAAGAAAAGTTGTGTATTATTTCAAGAATATAAAACTAGCATGCACTGAAGCATATGCAGGTTGGTGTGAAGAAACACGTGTATATACACGGGTTACATAAATAAAAACAGTGTATGGTATCTGATTTAATGGTTGTTCAATGTTGAATATGTATCTGATTATCTACTCTGAATTCTGGGTTATTTCTGATATTCTGGTTACAGTGGCCTTATTGTTCTGATTGAAGTTTTGGATGTTAAGGGGTGTGTTGAAGCTATTTAGATCCAGTATGAAAATTGATGAAACGTGGTCTGCAGTGGGTCTTAGGGTTGAAGCCTTTAGTATGGAAGTATAAGATTCCAGCCAGTAGAAGCTGGTGTTGAAATCAGGGGGTCGAAGCTCCCTTCCAAGAGAGGCTAGTAAACGAGATCAGGGGGTTGGAGCTCCCTTCCAGTTGCAGCTGGAAAATGGGAGAAGGTTGCAGCCTTCTGTAGGTAGAAGCCTGCGTACTGGTATAAGTCTGCATCAGTACAATGTTGTAAAAGGTTTTCTATATAATAAAGATTGAAGACAAAGACGACAGCAGCAGTGGTTTTCTCCCGAATTGGGTTTCCACCTTAAATATTGGTGTTCATGTGTGTGATGCTTTATACTGTTGATAACTTCTGATTATCTAGCCTTATTCATAACTGATAAATCTGTTTAAAAGAATGTTCCTGAGAAATTCTCTAAATATGAAAGGTAAATTAGTATATGCTAGTTTCCTTCTATATTTCCGCGTGCATACGCTAGTTCAGTTCATAAAAACCGCGTATGGAAATCTTCTCAAAGAAAAGGTTGAATTTATTTTATAAACTCTAAATACTGATTCACCCCCCCCCCCCCCCCCACCCTCTCAGTATTTTTCTCAACAAGAACAACTTCTAACCATTTAGTAAAATAATTTGTAGTAGTTAAAATCCATTTATGGTGGCCTGAGGATGGGGGGTGAATTTCACCAATGAAGTCTAACCCCCATTGCTGAAATGGCTTTTTAGTAGATATAGGCTTAAGAAGTAAGAGCAATAGTTTATTTTTCCCATAAAAAATTTGGCATTTGTGACAAGAGGTAACAAATTTTTTGACATCAGAAAATAAATTTGGCCAGTATAAACCAACTCTCAGTATTTTTTCTGTTGTAATCTTCCAGTATAAGTGGCCTCCACAATCACCTGCATGAAATTCCTCGAGAATTTTGTCAACCTCTGATTTTAATAAACAATTTAGTAAAATCCCATTACTTTATTTCCAATAAAGTGCATTATTTAATATACAAAACCTCATTTCTTCTTGTTTGATAAATATGGATTTGGTTTTTGTTAACCCAGGAGGAGCTTGTAAATGTGTAAGTACAAAGATAATATTAGAGTACCATGGTGAGTCTAGTTAGGCTTCACTGATCAATGGAGTCGCCATCTCCTCCTGGTCATCTATCTATGCAATGAAATTTATATCTAAAGCATTACAATTAGATTTAGACATCAACCTGGCTAAACCTTGTCCTTTAATGAGCTTTGTTGGTTTGATTTCTAGATCATATTCAAGGATAGTGGCAATCCACTTTCCTCTCCTACCATCAGGTCCATCTTGTGTAAGAATATCTTTAACTACAACATTGGGGACATATGAAATGATGTGGGAATGAAGTATGTAAACTCTGAAATCCTTTAGGGCTTTAACCAAGGCTAAAGCTTGTTTTTCCATTATATTTTACTTCAGAGGCACATCTCTAAGGGATTTACTAAAAAATGCAATTTGTTGTTCAAAATCTTGATTGTTTTTTTGCAGTAGAACTGCAGCTATTGTATGTTCTGAGGAAAATGAAAATATTATGAAATATTTTGTATAATCTGGGCTAATTAGGACTGGTGCTTTTGTCAAGGCCTGTTTTATGGATTCAAAATATTTTTTGGCTTTAACAGTCCATTTTATTGAAGTATCCTTTTTAAGCATATTGTTGAGTTCTTTTATGATTTCAGCCAGGTTAGAGATAAATCTTCTCAAAAAATTGATTTTACCCAAGAATGCTTGAAGTTCTTTTATGTTCCTTGGTGGTTGAATGTTCAAAATAGCTTCAATTCTTGTAGGGTCTATTCTAATGCCTTCCTTGGAGATTATGTGTCCTAAAATTTTCCCTTCTTCTAGTCCGAAAAGAGTCTTTTTAGGATCTAAGGATATACCATATTTTCTACACTTGATAAAGACTTGTCTCAAATGATCCAAGTGTTCATCATTTCTTTTTTAAAAGACAGTAATATCATCAAGATAGATAACTAAAAATTCATGGATTTCCTTAGCAAAGGCAATATCCATGGCTCTCTAAAATGTAGCTCCGGCATTTTTCAATCCAAAAGGCATTTTCACATACATGAAAATGCCCCAAGGAGTGGTAAATGCGGTTTTAGTTTGATCATCTTTATGAATTAGAATTTGATTATAACCAGAGAAACCATCTAGTAAAGAAATCCTTCAAGAACCTGCCACCCTCTGAAAAATATGGTCCATTTTAGGTAAGGGGTAATTGTCTTTCAAAGAAGCTTTATTGAGATTTCTGAAGTCTATACATAGTCGAATTTCTCCTGTTTTCTTTCTGGTGGGAACTAAGTTGGAAATCCAATTAGAATACCTGACTGGAGAAATTATTTGTGCATAAAACATTCTCTTAACCTCTTTTTTGATTAAAGGTAACAAAATGGGATTAATCCTTCTTAATTTTTGTTGAAAAATTTGTTGATTTTATTTCAAAGGAATATTATGTTGAATTATGTCTTTGTTGTAAGTTTTTAGATCTTTGTAACCCCATGAAAAAACATCTTGGTATTCTTTCAAATTTATATATATTCAACCTTTTCTTCTGATGGTAAGGACTTTGATAATTTGATCATTTTTGGTTTTTCATTTGTTCCTATGTTACTTTCTTCAATATAAGACCTGACTAGTTCCATTTTTGGCCTTTTGGGAACATCATTGGAATAAAACAAGTCTTCTAAGGGAGTTAAACCTCTGGGTAAAATGTTATGTTTTAAATCTATCAAATCTGGTTCATCTTCCATCATTTCATCTATATCTAATTTCTCCAAGTCATCTATGTCACTCTGTGTAAATATAATGGGTCTATCAAAAGTACGTACATATAAATTATCTACTTGACAAAAATTTGAATCTATGTTACAATATGAATCTATATTAAAATCATTATCAATTTGGCAATTCTGAAACTCTCCTTCATTGTTCAAAAAGTGATAGATCTGTTCATCTTCTGAGAAAATTTGCCAGTATTTTACATTATCTGGGACAATAGGTCTTTGTTTGATTTCAACAGTGTATTTTTGTATTGGTGAAAATGGAAGATTGTAGGTGCTAGCAAAGGTTGCCAAAAAATGGGCTTGTAAATTCTATTTTCTAGGAATAATGGAAAACTTGCATTCTAATAAATCTTCAACCAAATCAGTTGTTGTGTCCCTATATCTAGCTAATATGGGATTGTGGACATAGTATTCTACGTTTATTTGTTTGATAACTAACTTCGAATCTCCCATGATCAATATTCTTTGACCTCCCAATTTTCTAATGATTTGGAGACCTAAGATTAAAGCCTCATATTCAACCATGTTATTGGTTCATTTGAAATTCAATCTAAAGGCATGCCCTTGGGAATGGCTAGTTTTAATGCTGGTGATCCACACACTAGCTCTAGCTCCTGATTTATTTACTAAACCATCAAAATCTAAATTCCATAAAGCTTCATGACCAATGTAATCCTCCATTATTTAAGGCTTTATATCAGTGAGTTCATTTTGGATATTATTATGATCAGAGTTACAAAGAATAAAGGAATCAAGATCAGCGGGAGTTGAATAGATTGGGTAATTGGTAGTTCTTTTGGCATTACTGATCATAAACTTCATTAAGGTTTCTTTGTAAAGCTTTTTGGGTTGTCCAAATACCGAGATAGTGGCGTAACTCATGTCAAGTTGTAGAGATCGCTGCAACTTTTCTCCCCATGAGCGAGAAAGAAGAATGCCATACTTTTGTGGGATATCAGCTACCACAACATCCATGATCATGCTTTTACCAGGATATTGGACCAAGTTCACACACAAATCCTTAATCAATCCTATTCATTGGACTTTAATTGAATCAAAAGAGAATAAATCTTTATATGGTCGGGTTATGTCTAGACTCAGAGTTTCCATTATTGCTTTGGGCATTAGATTATGGGAAGCTTCGGTATCTAGCATTGCATTTTGTAATATCTGATCATGGATAGTAAGACTTAAGTAAAATGGAGGTACTGACCCATCTGAATTCTTACCATCTACATTTGGACCAAATATTAATTCAGGTCTATCATCACTCATATTAATTGTATCATCATTTTCATTCACATTCAATGTTTCATTAATAATAGATCTATACAAGTCTTTTTAACCAATTCAGTTAAGGGAATGGCTATCTTCAACTTAGATGTTTCAGATTGAAAATTAAACGTTGACTGAGATTTGATAGTTTGAATTGATTCATATTTTGGAATTATTGTTTGGGATGATTTTTCTTGAGTTTCAACAGTTTTACCTTTAGCTTGAGATTTTCTTTTATCTTTTGTTTGAGTTTCTTGATTTCTGCTATCTTTGACTATTTTTTTTAGGAACAGTTTGAGTGGCAGCAAACTCTTTGTCAGATATGAAATTTTTAGCAGAAGATTTAGGATTTGATGATTTTGAGTCATCTGGATTCTTTTTTGGATCAATAACTATTTTTTTGCTGAATTAGTGGCCTTTGTGGTATTAGCCTTTTGGGAATATTTGGAGGATTGAGCCACATCATCAGTGATATATACAATCTTAGGACTAGGCTGCTTTTTAGGACTGGGTGGGTTTGAATTTTGTTTATTTTCTCTGGGAAGAATCTGCAATATTTTTGTTTTGGGAGCCTCTACATTTTTTTATTTTTTTTGGAGTTGGAGCATTGTTTTTCGTAGCGGGCTCATTTGTTTTCTTGCTCCTAAGGTTATACTGGCTGTGAATTTCATTGATTGCGAAGTCATAACCTTACTTATAGTGAAAGAATTCACCATATTCCACTTTGAACTATTGTAGCTCAAAGAGTTCTTGATCCTCCTGAGTGAGGAAAATTGTATTGTCTTCATCTATCCCCATTACTATGTTGATGTCTTCCTCATCCTCAACATTGTTTTGAGAAATTTCAGCATAGTTCTCTTCAAATGGGGACCTAATGTTTTGACCTGGGGAAGGTTCTTTACCTTTCCCAGGATTGTTTTTTTTTTCTGTAGTTGGGATTTCTGATTTGGGATTGGTTATCCCATTGAGGTTTTTTCTCAATGCGGTCTAATCTCTCAACTACGTTTTCTAAAGTTTTCGTAATAAAATCAAATTTACCATCTAAGTTTGAATTCTCTTCTTTGATGGTGACCTCCTTTCATTTCTAAGTCTAGCCTTTTTGGCTAGGATATTGATTTCTACACTAACAACATCTAGTTTCATATGTTCTAAAATTTCAACATTTCTTTCCCTTAATTGATATGCCATGTCTGGATCAAATCCATCAGGAAATTTTAGAAGTACTGAATAGGGGGTAGCTTTAAGATCAACAAGGATGGCATTGTAAACACTATTATATCTGGTGCAATAATCCTGGATAGACTCATTAAGAGCTCTTTTAACAACATCAAGCTCGAATAAAATTTGTAGGGGATTCTTTTTCTTTTCCAATTTATTTAGGAAAGCTCTATGAAATGCATCTAAATCTACTATACTACCAACACCTAAATTTCTAAACCATGTTTTTACTTCTCTAGTTAAGCTTTGTGCAAACAACCTCATTTGGACATTAGATTCATCTATCTAATAAATTTCACAAATATCATTCATTCTGGTGATATGTTGTTGTGCAATTATTTGTGAAAAATTATCAAATAATGGGATATCCTTTTGATAATTATGGGGCATATCATGGATATTTTGGGGTAAAACTAGAGGAGCATATCTTTCAGCCATGATTTGAAGTTTTCTTGAACTAGGAGGTATAACAGTGACTATAGGAACAGTGCTGGATATGATAGCTGATGCGCTGAAAGCTGGATTTGAAGAAATTGGAAAATATTTTGATATATGGATGGAACTGGATGGAAAAAATGTAGTGATTATAAAGTTGGTGGATGCAATGGGCTGAGTGGATGATGGAAAAAATATCCTAGGTTGCAAAGGTAACTCAGGAATAAATGGTTCTGTGGATGAACTTGTAGTGGCTTGAGGGTATGATGAATATATGATCCTAGGCTGCAAATGCAACTCAGGACTGAATGGTTCAGTGGGTGAACTGACAGTGGACTCTAAAAATGAAGTGGAAGCATACAGAGTTGAATCTGCTACTGGAAAAATGGTGGTGTATAATTGAGAAACTGGAGGTTTAAATTGAGACAAAAATTTGGCTAATTTAATAACTTCATCAATGTCTTTAATTCGTGTAACATTAACCCTTTCTACTGGACTTCGAATTTTAGATTTGTTTGATTTTATTGATGCTGAAATAATTTTATGTTTCTCATTCACAAAAGAAGTAAAAATAGGATCTATAACAGTTTCATTTAAATCAATTTCAGATTTATATCTAAATAATGAATTTTCAAACTTGAAATCAAATTCAATATCGGTTAAACTCACATATTCATTGGGTAAGGAATTAGCTTTTCTCAAGGGCACTTCAGCTTCTAAACTACCACTTTGTTTTTTCTTTTTCTTTTTTCCAATCTATTCTGGGTTATATACTATAACTACAGGCTTAGGATCTAGGTTGTACCTAGTATAATAAGTTTTCCTAGAAGCCAGACTATCTATTTATTGAAATACCCACAACCTTTTAAAGTTAATCTTAAAGTAGAAAAGATAGATATAAAAATCTTCCTTCAAGATTAAATTTAAAACTGGAGAGTGGTTAATTCCCAAGTATGGTCACCAGTATGTTATCACCCTAGTAATTCTCAATTTGTGGGATGAGGATTTATAGTTGAAGAAAAACAAGGGTAACAAAGAACCTACTTTTGAAATTCAGGATATAGCCTTCCTAAATTCCGGAGAGGGATCTCTCCTCAAGATTTATCTTTATTTTTGTTATAAGGTTTTAGGCTAGTTATAATTGGACAACTGGTTTGTTTTGAATGTTTGGTTGGAATAAAAGGTACTTCAAGGTAAACCAAGGAGGGATCTACCAGACCATTGGGTTATGGAGTCAACTTCTAGCCAAGCAAAGCTGGGAAATAAGGTCAAAAGAGCAAATGTAATCAGGGCAAGGTAGATGACCTTCAAAGGGTTTTGGAAATAGGCTTTTTGATGAAATGGTAAGATCTGAACAAAAGGGCAAAGAAAGATCCTTAAGTTACAGAAAATAAGATGAAATAAAGGGCTCAAAAGGGACTAAGAGAAGTTAAATATTATTAAGTCTGGATATCAGCAGAAAACATATCAATGAATAACTAGTAAAAAAACAGGGAGCTTTTGACACTAATCCTACATAAATTCTCCTAGTCAATCATTCAAGATAGAAAACATGTAAATGTATGTATGGAACTTAGAAAGATAAACAGTGAAAATATGAAAATACTTGAATTATCTGATCAACACAAGAATCCCAAGTTATGATGTCTGTTTGACTTAGTTCCAGTCTGCTGCTTTACAAATCGAATCACACAAACTCCAATGTAATCAGAAAAAATGTTTATAGTAGTGTTGAAAAATTTTATTCGACGCCTAATACTTCAAAGAGTTAAGTATTTATACAAAATTATTACAAAATATCTAAGAGAAATGTAGGAATATCTCTAAGAAAAAATAAATATTATTACATAAAAAAGAGGGACAGCTGCAAAACAAACTGGGAAGCTGTCCTCTTATCAATGAAAATAGAACTAATTTATCTTATCAAAATTGATTTGTTGCTTTGTTGTAGATGCTTTCTGGCACTTAGAAACAATATCTTATTAGAAGATAGCTTGGAAGACAATATTTCTAATTTACATTATTTAACCTGTGCTTTACCTCTCATACTCTTTACGTTTTCCATTTATTACTCTACTGCTGTAAAATGAAGAATTACAACAGTAAAAATTGAGTTGACTATTTTATTCCCGGATACTCTTTGACTCTGTTTTTTCACCTGATACACTTTCACTGCAAATTTTACTCTTTGATAATTGTAAATATGAAAAACATGACTACACTTTTTCTACTTTTTTTGCATGATGTTATATCAAATTGGTGAATTCCTTCCATTGCTGATCACTTGGTATCTTTAGGCTTTTTAGTTTTCTGTAGCTTTCATCAACCTCAGTGTATTTTGCAAAGTTTGGCTTCACAATGAAGATGTGATTAATTTCATTTTTTATAAAAAACAAGTTCTCAAAGTACTCTAAGATAATTTTTCTAGTTGGGGAACCTTGTGGAAAAGGCTTGTTCACCTGTTCTTTGGCATATTCTCTAATCTTCTTGTCATAATCTGTTTGAACCATTAGTTTTTCATTGAAGCCATGAATGTTTGGAAGGCCTTCTTGTGTTAATATAGTGTATTTAGCCAAGAAATTTTTTATTGACAAGTTCATGTATTTACATCTTTCCACCAAAATGTTCATTATATTTCTTTTATTTAGGACCTTTTTGATTTGTAGTATGGTTTCAGTCCTATCCTAAATTTTCAGTTCTTCAAGCTCTTCTCGAATTTTACTGTTTAGAAATGTAATAAGTTGTAAAGCTTGAGATGGCTTATTGGCAAGCTCTTATTTTGTTTCCTAAATTTCTACTTGTGCTGCCTTCAGTGAATCTCTATGTTCATAAATGATTTGAATGGAAGGCCACTGTAGATGTATGCCTTGAATTATGTTATTCCAAAGATAGTTTTTTATATATGACACCTTTTCATTGAGATTGACCTGTTTCTGTAAAATCTTTACCTACTCTTGAAGTCTGTTTGTTCTCTGTTCATGTCCCTTAGCTATGATTAAATCATTCTTGTATGAGGATTCAAGATCTTTATTTTCCTTCTTTAAATTATTGATCTCAGTGTTCTTAAGGGACATTTCTTCCATAGATTTAACTAGGTCTGTTGTACTTGTTGCTTGTTGTACCTGTGATGTAGATGATGCAGTGGTAGAGGTATCTATAGATGTTATTGACACTACAGTTTTCAATACTCCTTTTGGTGCTAAATTCTCCGCCAGTGTAGACAGAACAACACTAGTTTCCATTGGGATGACTGTAGGAACGTAGACCTCATTTGCCTTTTTTAATGTTTCATTTTCTTTCATTAGAATCTCTATCTGATTTTCCATTTCTTTGATTTGAGCAGTCATATTTAGTACTAATTGCATTAATTCATCATTTTCTGTTTTCTACTGAAGAATCTCCTTTGCTTGTGGATGTTCACTCTGTGGAATTTTTAGTTGTTTTCTTAAGGCAGAAATATCTTCATTCTTTTGCTTTATGAGTGCTTTAGCAACCTCAATATTGGAAGGACCCATTCCAGTTTCTATAACCAAATATTCTAAGGACTTGATCCTTAAATCCTTGGCATGTAATGATGCTTTGTGTAATTTCATCTGCTTCTGTAAATTAGACACAGTCTTCTCTAGCATAGTAGCACTCATAGTTTTGTTAACCACTTTTGAATAAAGCATTTCAGTGGTACTTCTATGGAATTATATCTGATCCAATTCATGTATTGTATTAATGTCCACCTCCACATCTGTTTTGGTATAATATGGAATTTATTTTGGATCTGTAACTATGGGTTTGAGAAATGACATGATCATATTATTGGTAGAGTAATCAAAAGTAGTCAGCAACCTTTCTTTGTTCCCTGGCTTTTCTTTGAGGAATTGAGAATAAACTTCATTTTTAATCTCCTCATTTCTTTCTCTGATTTGTTTGTATTTCTTTTTAATGTCAGAATCTATCCCTTCTACTACATTGGAAGAGGAGGGTTTGCAGGTGATATTAGTCTTCAAACTGGTCGTAGTGGCTTCTATGGCAAAATTATATGGTGAAATTTTCTTCAGGGGGGGGCAATTAAACAAAAAAGCTTTCGAACTGGGATTTGAGTATATTTTTTCAATGACTGAGGGGAGAAACGATATGAAGAATAATGAAAAACTATTTTTTAAACCTTTAAATTTATTAATAAGCAATGCATTAATGGCAGGTTGCAGTCAAGGGCGGGAGTGGTTTTCATTTTGAATGCGAAAACCATTAGTGGTTATCATGTTACTCTTAGGTAGTAAGATGTTTTTCACTTTTGCAACGCGATCCAATTAAAATTGGACACGTATTAGATGGAAATATAGTGAAACAAATTTTATCGCGTAAATTTTTGCAAACTATGCCCGTTCACTTTTGGCACGTGATATGAGATCCACACTGTTGGATCGGGATGGATGAATCGAATGGTCAGGATGTCTCGGGAAGGTGCGGGGGAAAGGTAAGGTGGGACTAGGATTTTAACATGGGCCATTGATCTGATAGCAGAGATCGGCGATCATAATTCAATGCAATAGGGAATGGTGAGATATGAGACTAGGAAATAACGCTCAGTGTGAACCGTTGGATTAAAAAGAGTTTGTGGATCAGATGGTTATGAATGAATGCGGGGGCCTTTTATTGAATGATGGATTATATATAAACCAAGTTTATACATAAGGTTAAAGTGCATGGGGAGGGTTATTTCTTATGCGGAAAAGGTAAGTATATGTGGTATGGTGACATATAAAGATTTCATGTTTTAAATCTTGGTTTAAACCAATATTTAGAACAAGGATCGAAAAGATGTTTATTTTTCAAATATACTATGTATTTTCAAAAGCTTCATTTGTATTTTTATTATATGGTTATTTAAGCAAAATAAGATTAATAACTATAGGGGGGCGGGATAATTGTTTATTGGTAGTTTTATGTCAAAGGGATAATTTCAAGATGTGATTTCAACATGTGAGTAATATCTTTGACATAAAAAGCATATAATAAGGGGTTTTTTTGGGATAATTAAATAGAAAGAAGTTATATTAATAGGACTAGGATTTTCTATAGGGAGTTAATAAAATAAGTTAAGTGTTAATATGAAAAGGGAAATTGAATACTCAAAACATACAATTATAACCAAGAAAAGTGAAGATTAAAACTAAGCTTTCATTGTAATAATTTCATCACTTCAACTTAGGATAAAATGCCATTTTGAGGGTTTTATGCTTCATGAGATGTAGGAAGTTAATAAAATGAGGGTTTTAAGCATCATTAAGCAAAAATGAGGTCTTTACTTATGATGTTTCATGGTAATGAATGCATGAATGGAAAATTATGTGATTTCTAGGATTAATATAGAAACTTAATGCTTTTCAACTAATCGGTCATTGAGCCTTAGGTCCGATCCCAACAGAAGTTGGGGAAATGCCCTGAGCCTCTCTGACTGATAGCCTAGAATGTTAAATAGCTATGGGGAAGTGAAATTAGTTATTTGTAGCCTGGTGAAAAATATTTAAAATTAATTTCCAACCTTCTTCTACCTACCCAGTCATATCTTCTAGCATTTTTTCTTCTATTTTAATCAAGTGCATTTGAGCTAGTAAATTTCAAAAATTTATTCTTTTTGAAAGAAGTAAAACTATCTAATTATAACTTATTTCCTTCAAGAATCTAGATTAAACTGTTAGATTATTTTATTCTCTACCTAGCTACTAAATTGTCATGATTAAACTATATGACAATTCATTATTCCCTATCTATAACAAGTAAAATTGAAACATGACAAGTTAAGATTAAATTGTTCAACTCATCATGGATTATGGCATTTATTGACACTCTGCCATAATCAACTACAAAAAGTAAAAGTAGTGGCATTTATACTTGCAAACTTTCATGTTTTATTCTTCTTTTTTCTTTTGGGGTGTATTATTTTTTCTAAGTCCTTTGATTTTTCTTTTAGGACTTTTTACCCTCTTTTTTATTTTTGATTATTTGTTTTTTTTTACAAAATATGGGAAAATAACTTACAGAAAGAAAAGTCTGTACATATTTACAAGACTATCATCAGTGAAGTCAAAATTATTAATCCTATATTTATAGGTTACTAACAGACACGTTGGTCATCTGACCTCAAAATTTATGCAAAAATATCACAATTAAACTAGTGGTGCTCATGGTAACATGCTATAGATCTAGCAATCCTACGGAGCAACCGCATCCAAAGGTTAGGAACCCCAATAGTGTGTCGATGTAGTCGCATGGGTAACTCTTCAAGCCAGCAATCCAAAATCCCAAAGGCTAATCCCTATATGTGCTGCTAAAGCTTAGCTAGAGTCTCAGCCATATTAAGGTCTTGAAGGATTGGTCTCCTGACAGCCCTCTCTGCTGGCACATCTGCTTTGCGCCATGGTTCCTCTACTAGTTGAATGCGACCAATATCTACATTACATTAAACATTTAATTTAGTCTTGGAAAGAAATAAAAACAAAAAACACATTATATAAACCTTATAAAAATAAAAAACATGGTCGAATAATTCTTACCCATTGCACCCCACTGAGTGCCTTCTAGTAATACTAGATCTGGATCTCCTCGAAAATCGACGCCTGTGTATCCATAATCGTTGATGGAGATGATCTGTCACCGAAACCAAGCGCAAAATTTAGTCGAGAGCACAACGGTCAATTGTCCTGAATGCTGACCCATGAGTTCTACCAATCTCTGCATCAGAGGATCTCTAGGACTAGATATATCCGATGTTACATGTTGTGGCTGCATCAGTGGTATCCATTCCAAAGCGAAGGAGATAAGGATGGAAACATAAATAAAATTTTTCTTCCTTCCTCCCTTTTCTTTATTCAATTGTTCCTTTATCTGAGATAGAATAGCTTTAGACCAGTTGAAGACTGTTGGCTCTAAGCACTCTAGCGCATACTGCATATACGTTCATTTCTCTACATGTAGTGTAACAGTGCCAACAAGTTTAGCGATCATGAAGAGGATGGTTCTCAAAGGCAAATCCATGACATCTCAGATGTTTATTTTTCCATATTTGCTAGGTTCTGACCCTGGATAGCAATACTGCGTAACATAATCCCTCATTGTCTCTCCTCCAACGGTAGACCCTGTGAGAGAAATGGGCAAACCTCTCCTTGACAAACCTGTGAGAAAATACACATCCTCAACTGTTATGGACAAAACTTGATTCTTTTATGTGAAATGCCTCTATTTCCATATCCCATGCTCAAACTAAGAACTGCAAGAGTTCTATTTGTTGCCTCATTCCCAACAATTTGAAATACTTAAGTAGCCCGCAATCTCTTAAGGCTCTTACAGTACCCAGATCATTTAAGGAAATCATATATTTATCTTCATGTTCTCTTTCTCTCCATGTAATCGTCTTTATAATTTGATGGAAACTTAAAAATCAACCATAAGATCCATTAGATTCCATTCATTGCAAAATACTAGGCAAATTTTGGACATAGCAAGAAAATCAAAAACATCAACTGCGCCCAACTCACTCCCTTGGTTGAGATAGTGCATTGCACATGAAGGTACCTTTCACTGTACCTGCTATGCAATGTAGGTTTTGATGTTCAAGGGTGCGTTTCCCTCAATTTGGGTATAATTTACCCTAGGGGCCTTAAAACCCTAGAAATTTGCAAGGAATGGGAATGAAATGAATACTGAAAGAAAGAGGGGGTTCATGCTACTAACCTAGATCAAATGGTGATGAAATCCGTCCACTGAAACGATCGCAATCAACGACTGAAGTTCGGGGGAAAAAACAGGTTCAGAGCTCCAAAATGCAAATGTAACTATGGAATGGTAAAAATGAATAGTGAAACTGCTTTTTATAGTCATTTAATTGTTTGCAAGTTAAATTTATTGCTATGACTGTAGTTTTATTATGTTTTTATCATGAAAAATGTATTTTTAATCCATTTGATGTTGTTTTTAATAGGAAATACAACTGATGAACGGATTAGTCGTGCAGATTTATTCAAAGAATTGTTGGGTGTGGAGCCTGATTATCTTGTTTACTTTGTATCACAACATTGGACCCGTGTACCTTAAAAGGGGCGGCAACGCCGCCTGTAATTAATCGCTGCCGTGGGAGGTCCAGGGGGGTGGCAGCGCTTTTCGGAGCCCCCCCCTGGCGGGGGTTTCGGGGGCAGCGCCCCCGAAGCTAAAAATAGATGTAAAATTTCCTTGTAAAAGTATAGTAATTTCTAGTCAATCTAGGCCGTTCATTAGGAAAATGATCTGACGGTAGAAGTTATGTTTAGATTAGGGTTTTTTTCCCTAGAAGGCAATCCCTCGCTTTTATGAGGGCATTATATTGCGGCTGTGTATTGTATGTGTATTCTCGGAGTGAGAAACAGAGAGGGAGACTGTGAAAAAGAACAGAGGATATTACAGCGGATCTTCTGTAGGTTTTGTATTTTCATTTTGCTGGATAATAGAAAGGAAGGACTGGCTATTCGGGGTGGACGTAGCCCAAACTGGGTGAACCACTTATATCTAGGTCTCTCTGGTTTTATGTGTTTTTAGTGTGCTTGTATTTTCCGCATATTTTATGTGTTGCATTGCTCTATAATATATAATTTTCTAACAACTGGTATCAAAGCTGAAGGTATATTTGGCTAATAAACTTGCAGGAAAGAAGGGTTCCTGGTTCGAGTGGGAGCAATGGCGGATGATGGTAAGTTTAGGGTCGAGAAATTTAATGCCCAAAACTTCCCGCTGTGGAAGATGCAGATGGAATATTATCTGTATCAGAAATATCTGTACCTACCATTGAGCAGAAAAACAAAGAAGCCGACGGCCATGACAGACGCGGAATGGAGCATTCTGGATAGAAAGGCACTTGGAACAGTACGGTTGTGTCTTGTGGCGTCAGTCGCCTTCAATATTTCGAAGGAAACAACAACAGAGGGTTTGATGCAGACGTTGGCGAAACTATATGAAAAACCCTCGACCTCAAACAAGGTATTTCTTATGAAACGACTATTTAATATGAAGATGTCGGAAGGTGGATCTGTTGTAGACCATTTAAATGAATTTAATACAGTTACTAGTCAGTTAAGTTCTGTAGGGGTAAAATTTGATGATGAAGTTAGAGATCTGTTATTCTTGTGCTCATTGCCAGAGAGTTGGAATGGTTTAGTAATGGCCATTAGTAACTCTGTCTCTGGATCTAGTACTTTAAAGTTTGATGATGTTGTTGGTGCTATCCTTAGCAAGGAAATGCGACGGAAAGCTTCGGTGAGTAATTAGGTAATGCTTTGAGTGTAGAGTCTAGGGGAATAATAATGGAAAGAGGAAAGAGCTCGGGATATCGTAGTAAATCAAGGAAAGGGAGATCCAAGTCCAGATCGGGGATAGTGTGCTAGAATTGTGGAAAGAAAGGGCACCTAAAGAAAGACTGTAGATCTCGGAAGGCAAAAGAAGGAGACACACAACAAGAAAACAATCATGAAGAAAATGTGACAGGTGATGTGTTACAGGATGCTTTGATTCTTTCTTTCGAAAATGTTACTGATTCTTGGGTTGTAGATTCAGGGGCTTCATTCCATGCCACACCTGATAAGAAATTTTTTCATGACTATGTTCAAGGAGATTTTGGACAAGTTCGTTTGGGTGACGATAAACCCTGTAAATTTTTTGGAATGGGTAAAGTTCTTGTAACACAACATAATGAAAACCAATGGCTACTAAAGGAGGTAAGGCATGTTCCAGATCTGAAGAAAAATATGATTTCAACAGGGCAGTTAGGCAGTGAAGGTTGTGTGACAACTTTCACAGATAAAACTTGGAAGGTCACCAAAGGAGCGTTGGTAATAGCAAAAGGTGAAAAGGTTGGTACGTTGTATTTATGAAATGGTATTTCTAACTCTGTTAATGCTTTAACTTCCAAAGGAGCAGATGCAACATTATGGCATCATAGGCTCGGACACATGAGTGAGAAGGGGATGAAAATTCTTCACTCAAGAAATTTGCTGCCAGGTTTGAAGAATGTTGATTTGGATTTCTGTGAGAATTGCATTTATGGAAAACAGAAGAGAGTTAGATTTCTCAGAGTTGGGAAAGAAAAGAAGAGCGAAAAATTGGAGCTTGTGCATACAGATGTATGGGGACCTGCTCAGGTCTCATCTCTCGGTGGCTCTCGTTATTATGTTACTTTTATTGATGATGCAACTAGAAAACATGGATTTATTGTATTCAGAATAAATCTGATGTATTTGATACTTTCAAGAAATGGAAAGCTTTGGTTGAGATTGAGACAGGAAAGAAGTTGAAGTGTCTCAAATCAAACAATGGAGGTGAATATTGCAGCAAAGAGTTTGATAGGTACTGTTCAGAGCATGGAATTCGCAGAGAGAAGACAGTTCCAAGAACACCACAAGAAAATGGTGTGTCAGAAAGGATGAACAGAACAATCATGGAGTGTGCAAGGTGCATGAGATTTCACGCAAAATTTCCTTTACAATTTTGGGCAGATGTTGTAGATACTGTTGTTTATCTAATAAACAGAGGGCCTTCAAGTTCCTTGGATGGTGGTATTCTAGAGGAATCATGGACAGGTAAAAAGGTAAACTACTCTTTTTTAAAGCCTTTTGGTTGTGAGGCCTTTGTCCATATTAATAAAGAAAATAGAGCAAAGCTTGAGGAAAAATCAAAGAAATGTACCTTTATTGGATATGGTGCTAATGATTTTGGTTATCGCTTATATGATTATGAAAATCACAAAATCATTAGGAGAAGAGACGTAATATTCAATGAAAAGGTCTTGTATAAGAATCAGCTGCAGGAAAAGAAACAGGAAAAAGAAAGCAAGGAATACATAGTTCTTGATGAGATAACTGAAAAAGTAAAGGTGCTTGAAAATAATAATAATCAAAAACCACAGCAGCAGCAACCACCACCACAGCAACAGGCACCTCAAACACCTGAAAGTGGTGTTAGAAGATCTACCAGGATAAGTATACCCCCTGAATGATACTCTCCTTCACTATATTATTTATTGTTGACTGATTCTCGTGAACCTGAATGTTATGAAGAAGCAATGCAGGTTGAAAGCAGGAAGAAGTGGGAGCTAGCCATGGAAGATGGGATGGTCTCCTTAATGCATAACCAGACTTGGGACTTAGCCAGGTTGCCTGCAGGTAAGACTAAATTGCAAAATAAATGGGTTTACAGGCTGAAGGAAGAAGGTGGAGGAAAACAGAGGTACAAAGCTAGACTTGTGGTGAAGGGGTTTGCACAAAAGAAAGGTATTGAAATTGATGAAATATTTTCTCCTGTGGTTAAGATGAATTCAATCAGAACTATCTTAAGTCTTGTAGCAACGGAAGATTTACATCTTGAACAGTTAGATGTAAAGACGACATTTCTCCATGGAGATTTGGAGGAAGAGATATACATGCAGCAACCAGAAGGATATGAGGTAAAAGGGAAAGAAAAATTTGTGTTCAGGTTAAAGAAGAGCTTGTATGGCTTAAAACAGGCTCCAAGGTAGTGGTATCTAAAATTTGACAAGTTTATGTCTGAACAAGGTTATACTAGATGTCACTCTGATCATTGTGTTTATCTAAAAAGGCAAAATGATGGCAACTATATTATATTGTTATTGTATGTAGATGACATGCTTGTTGCAGGATCTAACATGTAGGAAATAAATGTGCCCAAAAGAAAATTGGCAAATTCATTTGCAATGAAGGATTTGGGAGCTGCAAAACAAATCCTTGGTATGAGGATAACTAGAGACAGGAAAAATTGCAAATTAACACTGTCTCAGAATAAGTACATAGAGAAGGTGTTGAAAAGATTTAATATGCAGAATGCAAAACCAGTTAGTACACCTTTTGCTAGACATTTCAAAATTAGTATGGAGATGTGCCCAGAGACCCAAGAAGACATGGATTATATGTCTAAAGTTCCATATGCATCAACAGTTGGAAGCTTAATGTATGCAATGGTCTGCACAAGGCCTGATATTGCACATGCAGTGGGAGTTGTAAGCAGGTACATGAAAAATCTAGGAAAAGAACATTGGATGGCAGTAAAATGGATTCTCAGATATTTGAGAGGTACCACAAATCAAGCATTATTCTTTGGTGGTTCAAACATTGTTCTATAGGGATATTTTGATGCAGATATGGCAGGTGACAGAGATAATAGGAGGAGCAATATAGGATATGTATTTACTGTAGGTGGAACAGCTGTCAGTTGGGTTTCAAAAATCCAAAGTGTTGTTTCACTTTCAACAACAGAAGCCGAGTATGTTGCTGCTACGGAGGCTAGTAAAGAAATTATTTGGTTACAAAGGTTTATGGATGAATTGGGTAAGAAGCATGATATGGGCACACTATACAATGATAGCCAAAGTGATATTCATCTTGCAAAGAACTCAGCATTTCATTCCAGGACTAAACACATACATCTCAAGTACCATTTCATATGGTCAGTATTGGAAGATGGAGAGTTGAAGCTGGAAAAGGTACACACTAGCCAGAATCCTGTAGATATGCTAACAAAAGTTGTAACCAGGGAGAGACTGAGAATGTGCTCAGTTTCGATTGGTCTTCAAGGATGACGATGAATATGAGGAACATCCAGGTCCAAAGAGGAGTCGTTTTCTAGCAAATGAAGCAGTGGTGGAGTTGCTACAATCAGTCTCCAAGTGGGATATTGTTGGGTGTGGAGCCTGATTATCTTGTTTACTTTGTATCACAGCATTGGACCCCTGTACCTTAAAAGGGGCGGCAACGCCGCCCGTAATTAATCACTGCTGTGGGATGTTAGGTCCCTATATCACTAGTATAGTCCCTTATTATTGTTAGTGTAACCCCTTTATTGTTATTATTGTACCCTTTTAACCCCCATTTTTTTATTACTGTGCCCTTAAAGTATTATTGTTAAGTCGGCTAGGATTACATTATGGCCCCATGGACTCCTATATATAGAAAGGAGGTTTTGTAAATTGTATCATCCAAGAATTTTTCATTTATGTAATGTCTTGGAGGTTTCTCCCTCGAAGTGGCTCATTTCTAAGGCTTTGATATCTCTTTTCTTCTCTTTTTGGAGCTGGTTTCACAACATTTGGTATCAGAGCCTTTGGATTCTAGGGTTTCACTGCTCCAAACAAGTCATCGTGGCATTTTCGCTATAAATTTTTTGCTACGAAGTTTCAGAAGCTGAAATTTTTAGGGTGCGAAGCCAAACTCCTGAGGAAGCTTGTATAAAAATTTCAGAACTTGGTTCACAATATTTGCGGAGATATCATCTGTGGAAGTTAGGTCTTTTTTCAGGCTCATAAACAGGTCATCGTGGAATTTGCACTATAACGTTTTTTGTACGAAGGTTCAGAATCTGAAATTTGTATGGTGCGAAGCTGAAAGCTTGAGGAAAGTTTTCAAAAAATTTCAGATCTTGGTTCACAATATTTTTTGAGATATGATCTGTGGAAGGTAGTGCTTTTTTAGGCTCCTGAATTGCATCTCAAAGAGGTGATCATGGGAAAAGTTCAATAACTCTCTCTCTGGGCATCGGATTGGAGTGCCGTAAAAATTGGTCGTAATTAAACAGACTGTAGTTTCTTGGCTATCAATTTTAGAGACAAAGGATGAAACAGTGACACATGGCAAGTCGTACAATTTCGCTCTACTGAACCAGTCCATAATTAGGTCATTGTGGGATATTGGACACAACTTTGTCTTGGAGAATCCAAATCAGGTCAGACCTGTGGCATTCAAAAGAGAATTCAGAGGGATACTTCAGTACTGAATTTCAAATATTGAAGATCCGCAATCACAGAGATAATACAATTTCAATATTGAGCTCCTCAAAGCAAGTAAAAGGTGTGTATTTTTTTTCCGAATTGCATAAGTCTTGTTTGAAGAATCAAGTTGAATTGATTGCAAGGGAATATTGTAGAATATATATCAATATTGGATTCTAAAATGGCCCCTAAAAAGAATTCAACACCCATTAAGCCTTTATAAGGATCTACTATGACTCATGAAGATGAAGAATGGCAACATGACATATCAAAATTACAAGAGCAAGTGCAACAAATTTCACTCTCGCAAAGAACAACAAAAAATGAAATGGAAGTTTTGAAGAAAGGTGTGGAAACTAAGATGGATGGTTTGATGAAATGCGTGGAAGCTAAGATGAATGGTTTGGAAGCTAAGATGGATGGCATGGAAGTGGGCATGGAGGCTAAGATGGATGACATGGAAGCTAAGATCGATGAAAAAATGAAAGACAACATGGAAAACATGAAGAAGGATCTAAAAGTAGACATCGAAGGTTTGGGAAAGTTGATACAAGAAATGTTTCCTAATGGTGAAAAGATAGTAGAGGAAACTCATGATGAGAACAAAATAAATTTTAATCGTTATTTCATAAACTCTACTGTTGGAGGGAAGAACCACCATATTCCAAAAATGGATATGAGGAAGTTTGATGGAAAGGATCCTGTAACATGGATACTACAGATGGAGCAATATTTTGATCTCCATAATGTGCAAATCACACAAAAGGTACGCATTGCAACTTCACATTAAAACAAAATACATTTGTATGGTATTGATGGCTTTGCTCCCATAAAAAAATTGTCACTTGGTCAATTTTTACGGAGGAAATGATAGCACATTATGAGGATACAAAGAGCAACACCTTCTTTAGCCAATTGATAAATCTCAAACAAAAGGGTTTAGTGGGGCAACACATTGAGGACTTCCAAAAATTCAATATAAGGGTAACTGATATTCCAGAGGAACACAGGATCGATCTCTTCATAGGCATTTTAAAGGATAACATCCAACATGAAGTTCTTGTTTTGGAACCGGATTCATTGGAGAAGGCATTCAGGTTGGCAAGAAAAGTTGAATGTAAAATAATGGCGACAAGGAAGCCTACCACTCAATTCTATAAAGAAGGAAGTGTTGCTACACCTACATTTCCACAACCTACAAGGTTGACACCACAACAATTGGAAGAAAAAAGAGCAAAAGGGCTTTGCTACAGTTGTGATAGCAAATACACTAAAGGTCATAAGTGTGCTGAGAAGAAATTATTTTACATAGATTGTGAAGAGGAAGAAGAAAATGAACAAGAAGAGGATATACACCAGGAACCAACCCTAGAAGAGGAAGAAATGAATCCGACCATATCGTGTAATGCACTGGCAGGAATTACCACTCCTCAAACTCTCAAGATAGAAGGAAAATCAAGAAGAAAAAGGTAATAGTGTTGATTGATTCAGGTAGCACCCATAATTTTATTCATTGTAAGGTAGCCAAGGAATTAAATTGTTTCCTATACCCAGCACCAGAATGTCAAGTGATGGTTGCAAATGGAGGAACTATAAATTGCTCGAGAAAATGCCATAATATCAAGCTAACCATGGGGGAATATGTATTGACTAGTCCAATGCTTTCCATTCCTATGGGAGGTGCTGATGTTGTACTAGGAGTACAATGGTTACAATCTTTGGGGACGGTAGCTTTTTATTTTCAAGAACTTTTCTTGAAATTTTTTTCAGAAGGAAAGGAAGTCGAATTACGGGGTATTGAAGGGAAGCCGGGAAGGATAATAAGCTCTAATGTCATGACAAAGTTTCTAAAGAAAGAACAACGAGGCGTAATTGCACAATTATGCTCACTAGAAGTTCCGACATCAAAATCATCTATTTCTGCAGATCTCCAACAAGTCTTGGACAATCATTCCAAGGTGTTTGAAACTCCCAAAGGACTCCCACCTATTCATGATCATGATCATGCTATTCATTTTATTCTAGGAAGTGTTCCTCCAAACATCAGGCCTTATAGATATCCTTATGTCCAAAAGAGCGAAATTGAACGTATGATTGCAGAAATGTTAGAGGCGGGTATAATTCAACCTAGTCAAAGTTCCTTCTCTGCTTCTGTAGTATTGGTACACAAGAAGGATGGATCATGGCGAATGTGTCCGGATTATAGGGAGCTCAATAAGCTCACCATTAAAGATAAATTTCCCATTTCTGTGATTGATGAATTATTGGATGAATTACATGGAGCAATTTATTTTACCAAGTTGGATCTTCGTTCAGGATATCATCAAATTAGAATGAAGATGGAAGATATTCCAAAAACAACATTTCGAACTCATGAGGGTCATTATGAATTTTTGGTCATGCCTTTTGGCCTTACCAATGCACCTTCTACATTTCAAGGGCTGATGAATTCCATTTTCAAACCCTTCCTTAGAAAATTTGTGCTAGTATTTTTTGATGATATACTAATCTATAGCAGGTCTTGGAAGGATCATGTTGAACATGTTGACAGGGTGCTCAAACTATTGCAGGAGAAACAATTATATGCAAAAACATCCAAATGCTTCTTTGGAGTACAAGAGGTGGAATATCTGGGTCATATTGTATCTCATGAGGGTATTAAAGTAGACCCTAACAAAATTAAAGCCATTAAGGAATGGAAAGTCCCCACAACCATAAAGAAGTTGCGAGGATTTCTCGGGTTAACAGGGTATTATCTCAAGTTTTTTAATAATTATGGGAGAATAGCAGCACCTCTAACAACATTATTGAAGAAAGATGCATTTTCATGGACTCCTGAAGCAACTAAGGCCTTTGAACGTCTTAAGGAGGCAATGTGCCTAACACCGGTCTTAGCTACACCAGACTTCACAAAAACCTTTATTGTGGAATGTGATGCCTTAGGAAATGGAATTGGTGCAGTTTTAATGCAGGAAGGAAGACCCATTGCTTTTGAAAGTCATCCAATCAAAGGAAAGTATTTACAGAAACCTATTTATGAGAAGGAAATGTTAGCAATAATGCATGCACTAAAGAAATGGCGAACTTACCTAATGGGAAGACACTTCAAGGTAAAAACTGATCATGATAGTCTTAAACACTTTTTGGAACAAATACTATCATCAGAAGAGCAGCAAAAATGGGTCACAAAGATGTTGGGTTATGACTTTGAAATAATCTACAAAAAAGGAAAGCTTAATGTTGCTGCAGATGCACTCTCAAGAAAGAATGAAGAGGTGGAAGCATTGCTTTGTGCCATTTCTATTATCCAACCGGATTGGATAACCGAAGCAAGAGATGAATGGAAGAAGGACAAAGATGTATGGACACTCATTCAAAAGTTGCAGCAAGATCCTAGTACATCCGATACATTTAGTTGGAAAAATGATTCCTTATGGTACAAAGATCGCTTATATCTTTGTAAGAATTCCCAACTAAAACAAAAGATTCTTCTGGAATTGCACACTTCTCCTTTAGGAGGACACTCAGGATTTTTAAAAACTTACCACATGGTGAAGAAAGAATTTTTTTGGGATGGCCTTAAATCTGATATTCAAAATTTTGTGGCAGAATGTTTGGTTTGCCAGCAGAATAAAGTGGAAACAATTAATACCCCGAGACTTCTACAACCCTTATCCATTCCAAGTCAACATTGGGAGGAGATTTCAATGGATTTTATCACAAGTTTACCTAAGTCCGAAGGAAAGAGTGTCATCATGGTGGTAGTTGATAGACTTACCAAATATGCACACTTTTGTGCATTATCTCATCCATTTAAAGCAAGTATAGTTGCTACTACATTTATGGATAGAATTCAAAAGCTACATGGAAGCCCAAGGGTTATTGTGAGTGACAGAGATCCTATTTTTACTGGAAATTTTTGGACGAAGTTATTTTCTTGTTTGGGTACTCAATTAGCTCATGGCTCATCTTATCATCCTCAATCTGATGGTCAAACAGAGATCGTAAATAAATGTTTGGAAGGATATCTTCGTTGTTTTGTATCTGATAAACAAACACAATGGGTCAAGTGGTTACCTCTTGCTGAATGATGGTATAACACTTCCTTCCATACTGCAGCAAAAATGACCCCATTTATGGCACTTTATGGATATCATCCACCATCCATCACATCATCTTTAAGAGAAAATTCGTAGGTTCAAGCAGTGGAAGATCACATCGAGCATCAACAAGAAGTTCTCCAACTCTTAAAGGACAACCTGAATTTGGCACAAAATCGAATGAAACAACAAGCAGATCAACATCACAGCGAAAGAAGTTTTGATGTAGGAGTTTGGGTATTTTTATGGCTACAACCATACAAACAAATGTCCCTCAAGCAAGCTAAGAAGGATAATAAATTATCACCAAAGTACTATGGTCCTTACAAGGTGTTGCAAAAGATTGGTTCTATGGCTTACAAATTGGAGCTTCCTGCTTCTTCGCGAGTACATCCAGTTTTCCATGTTTCATGCTTAAAGAAGGTTATAGGTGAAAATCTTCCAGTTCAAACAATATTGTCAGAACTTGATGAGGAAGGAAAAATCATATTGGAACCAGAAGCGGTCATGGAAACAAGAACTCGACAACTACGGAATCGATCAATTTCAGAGTATCTCATCAAGTGGAAGAACATACCCACTGAAGATTCTACATGGGAGGATGAGAATTTTATACAGAAGCACCCAGAGCTACTCAAGCGTTGAGGACAACACTTTTTTGAAGGAGAGGGGCATGTTAGGTCCCTATATCACTAGTATAGTCCCTTATTATTGTTAGTGTAACTCCCTTATTGTTATTATTGTACCCTTGTAACCCCCATTTTGTTATTATTGTGCCCTTAAATTATTATTGTTAGGTTGGCTAGGATTACATTGTGGCCCACTAGGATTACATTATGGCCCCATGGACTCCTATATATAGAAAAGAGGTTTTGTAAGTTGTATCATCCAAGAATTTTTCATTTATGTAATGTCTTGGAGGTTTCCCCCTCGAAGTGGCTCATTTCTAAGGCGTTGATATCTCTTTTCTTCTCTAAGGCGTTGAGATTGTTGGGTGTGGAGCCTGAT
This sequence comes from Pinus albicaulis, assembly GCA_034641835.2. Classification (NCBI taxonomy): domain Eukaryota; kingdom Viridiplantae; phylum Streptophyta; class Pinopsida; order Pinales; family Pinaceae; genus Pinus; species Pinus albicaulis. The sequence goes on along the minus strand of JAXQQM020086435.1, from coordinate 40,453 downwards.
TATCTTGTTTACTTTGTATCACGGCCGGCCCTGGACCTGTGCCTTAAGGTTGTTGAGGGGCAGAGTCGCTACGCCGCGGGGAGGTCTGGGGGGGCGGCGGTGCTTTTCGGAGCCCCGCCTAGCGGGAAGTTTGAGCGGCGCCCGAAGCTAAACGAGATGTAAAATTTCCTTGTAAAAGTATAGTAATTTCTAGTCAATCTGGGCCGTTCATTAGGAAAATGATCTGACGGTAGAAGTTATGTTTAGATTAGGGTTTTTTTCCCTAGAAGGCAATCCCTCGCTTTTATGAGGGCATTTTATTGCGGCTTTGTATTGTATGTGTATTCTCAGAGCAAGAAACAGAGAGGGAGACTGTGAGAAAGAACAGAGGATATTACAGCGGATCTACTGTAGGTTTTGTCTTTTCATTTTGTTGGATAATAGAAAGGAAGGACTGGCTGTTCGTGGTGGACGTAGCCCAAACTGGGTGAACCACTTATATCTATGTCTCTCTGGTTTTATGTGTTTTTAGTGTGCTTGTATTTTCCGCATATTTTATGTGTTGCATTGCTCCATAATATATAATTTTATAACAAGAATGACTTGACCACAAAGCATACTTTTTCTCCTTATTTTTTGAGCTTTGTTAAAAATGAAAAATGATCTGAAGTGCACTTTTATCTCTTTTTTGAGCTTCGATCACAGCAAAAAAGGAACCTCTGGAGTGTTCTTTCAGCTCTTTTCAGACTCCGATAATGTGAAAATATTGTCGAACACTTATCTTTTCGAGCTCGTTAAATTAAATGAATTGATATCTACTCAGTATAAGTTTAACCCTTTTCCAGATTGAGATGGATTATTTATGAAAAAGTAATACCTTGGTTAAACATGACCAAAGAGGTTCTTTCAGATATTATTTTACACTTTTTTCAGACCTGAGAGACAAATTTACGAAAAAGTACTTATGGAGTTCTCTTTCATCCTCCTTTTCAGACTCTCTAAATATGAAAAAGGACCAGGCTATCACTATCGTTAAGCTGTTTAAAACATAAAATAGTGACGAGCTTGTCAATCATGGAAAGAATAGAGTTTCATTCATCGCTAGACTCGTTAAATTATTCAATAGCAATACTTTATTCACCCTAAGGGTTGACTTATAGATCAAGAAAATGTTATCCTCCTCAGGCTTGTTAAAAAATAAAGAGGTAGTGGTGGACAAATGACCAAGTCGCTCTTGAACATGACACTTCTTTCACTCCATGTCTGTGACTATTTGGTTTGGGTAATCATCTTGACAGTTCATTCACACCTATGGTTCATCATACCTTCACTTTGGTTTTGGGTCAATTCTTCCAACTCATCACAATGTCGCCGATATGTTCAAGAGAAGTCATCCAGTGATTAAAAACTCATCCATCTGCAATACTCGTAAACCTTCATTTTCATGACCGTCATCCCTGAAAATTGTTATATCAAGTCATGCACTTCTCTCCAAAATCACTAACTCCTGTTTGCAATAAGGTGACTTCCTGTCGCCAACAAATCAATATCCAGGAAGTTCACTTAGAAACATCAAATTCCAGTACCATGAGGCTTGTTATAGCATCGACAATATCCTCGCTTCCGGACCTTTGACCGAAAGATTTTGTTTGGCATTCGACATCAAATCATCTATTCGTGCCTTACGAAATGTACTGCAGTACCTTGAGGGCCATTAACATTGATGGTGGTTCTCTCACATTTCTTAATAGCTCACATCATTGGCTAGTAATCAAATGATGTATTTCCATGTTCGAGAACAAATCATATATTCGCATGGTGAGACTTTTACCTGAATGATCAAGTGAACGAGATAAGAAGACCCCGAATCTAGTTTCATCCATTCGGGCTGCAATTTCAGGATTGTTGTACACATCATCTATATGGTGACCTTACATACAGATTGTCATCCAAACATGGGCCTATATCTGTAGGCATGTCTGCATCTGGGCAACATTCCAATGTAGATGACTTTCTTAATTATGTACATGTTATCAGATTGTTTAATGTGCTGACTATGGGAATGCCTACCCTCAACAATTATGATCAATAGAGGATATATCATGATGAAATGTATTGTAAAATTGATGCAGGTGACCATTCCTCTTCATTTCCAGGCTCATCACAGTGTAAAGCATCTCAATCAAATGTTCTTATTATTTGGATCTCATGCTTTAGGGGGAAATTGTTATAGGTCAATTTGGACACCATTCCCAATGACCTAGTTAACTGGGCATCATCTCCAGGACCAATGATCAAGGTTCTATCATTCCCTATCATTTCAGTTGCTACATGATCTAAGACAAGAAACAAGACAAATCAAGCAAGACTTTCATCAAGCAAGAATTTCCATGCTTTGAAGCTTGTTATATGGAATATGAAAGATCACCAACGCAGGCTCTAAGGGGCCTAAGTGCATTGCATATGTAGGTATCCCCATGCAAGGCTGCTCTGCAAAGCACTTCCCGACATTCACAAGTGCATTGGTCACATTGGGAGCAAAATTCTCATTGTTCCGGAATCTCCACTTGACTAGTGCCTTCTAGAAGAGTTCACATGTGTCAAGCTTTGGATCCAAGTGTCCATTTGAAATCTACATGAATGGAAACATGTCATGCCTATTTTTGGAAAGATATTGATTACAAAACAACCTACATTTCATCTATAAATTGAACACATATCTAAGTGTTTGAAAAGGAAGAATTTGAGTAGAGAAATGTTGGAGAGTTTTCAATTGAGGGCTTGGTTTGTGGAGCTACTGCTGGAGAGATTTATGTTGTGATGAGACTTGGAAACTTTGTTGGAAGGTCACTTCAAATCAATCACTAGGTTGTAACCTCTCCTTCTATCATCAATAAAGAGTACTTCTTGTTTTTCCCTACATGCATCTATGTTAACTTTGATTTTCCATATTGTAAAATATTGGTTGATGAATGTAGTTTATGCTTTGCTGATTTAGCTAACTACCTTGAATAGATATCTATATTATTGCATCTTCTGCTGTTTTAGTGTTCTTTCTTGTAGGAGGAATTCAACTCACAAACTACTTCACTTTGAATCTGTGACAGAAGCGATAGAAGGAGCCATTTGGAAGTGACTGAACAATTAAGCCTCCAATCCTCTCTGTATATCTATTCTGAGTTAGGAGAAATGGTAGTATAGTCTTTCACCTGTGTAATTTATCCGTAGATTACAATTCTATCCCAACAGGTGTGGCTTCTTCTCTCCCATCTTTGTTGGAAGTGGAACCTCTCCATTCTTTTGGTAAGACATTTTGTACCATAGTGATTATTTCTATATTAGACATTACTTCACCCAATTTCAGTAGTTGTTCTCGTATTTGCGAAAATCTCCATCAGATATGGAATTATTACTTCTTTTGACATTCTGATTTTGTATGTTGTTTGTCTCAAGGATATTATTTCCTTTGCAGAACATTTTGAGAACAGTTCCACAAATTTATCATATACTTATTTTGAGGATTCTATCTTTGATACATAGGGAGTGAGAGAGTATTTTATGGATTCTATTAGAATCCTTTAGGATCTTATGTCTCCTTTCATGTATTTGATATATGCTATAATGTCTTTTTTTTTAGGTTGAATTGTAGAACCTTATATGAAACCCATAACTTCATTTTCAATTAGATTTATATCTATCCTTTTATTCCATGAATTAAAGATTGATAACCCAACCAATTTGTTGCTCTCTGTACAATGAGGAATTTTGACATATTTAGATAAAGTCATAGATACTTACATTAGTAAGTGACTTTCTCCTTTAGCAGCTCCTCTAATGAAGAAGTTAGGAGCTTATTCTTAGATAGAAAACTTCAATCTAGGTGATCTTGGATCCTTGATGGTAAATGATTTCTTCAAAAGATGATTTCCTCTTCTACAACTGTCTGGAATGTAAATATTTGGTAGAAAATATTATTTTCTTGAAAATGTGATCCTTTGAATGAGATAAATATCCTGAGAGTCTTCCTTGCAAAAAGATTTGACTCTTCAACCAAAATTTGATTTTTTTTTCTTCTTGGAGTGTCTCTTTGTCAAGCAGCCATTGAGTTCAACAGCTTAGCTCTGAAACCATGTTGAGAATTTAAAGGGCTGATGATTAATTCAAATTATTTTCTTTATAATTACATTTGAGCTTACCTGAGTTACTTATGTCTTCTCTTTGTTATCTTATTTAGTCTTTCATCAAGTCAATTATCAAAATACACAAGGCACAAAATTAGGATCCTAGAGCCAGGGAAAAACCACTCCCTCCTGGAGAGGAAAACCCACAAAGAAATATTTTTATAGATCTTCGAATCACAAGTACCATGACCAAGACTTAGGCCCTTGACTTAGATATTCTTCCAAGACCTTTTCACTTCTTCTTTGTATACTCACAACACTGATCCTTTTCCTCTTCATTAATTTCTCTGATCTATACCAACACTAGAGAACTTGGTCTTTAGATTTATCTTCCTCTCTTATTCCTTAGTCAAATATTGAAGAAAAAACATATTCACTTGAAATATGCTTGAAGTTGTAGAGAGGAAGGTAGATCATAGATTTACCTTCCTATTTTACTTATAATTTTTGGCTGATTTCTTCTTCAAGTTATGACTATAATTTTCTTCATATAGATCACCGTTACAAATTTTTGTGTATATTTCACTGTCTCTCATCCAGAGCTTCTATTACATCACAACAATACTAGGAATAGATCTACTCCTTCCTCTCTTTAGCCACACATTTGTAACCATATTTGTTACACTGTAAAGTCTTGGAGGTAACTGTCCACAGAGCTTCTTCAAAAAATCAACTTTCAACACAGCATACGGTTTGTTCCAAACTATTAATTCATGAAAATTAGTGCCTTTATTGATCCTTAAATCCACACCTTATTCACTTATGGAATCCGCAACTATACTCAGAATATCCACCCTTTTTTTCTTGTCTTAATTACACACTTTTTAGTTCAGAGTTATCCACATTCTTTTTTCTGCACATGTTGACCGCAGTACCTATGTATATATAGGACACAGTCCTCCTTAATAAGTTGACTACATACCCATATTGGAGGTCAAATTTATCACTGTGAATTACGCTAACTAGAGTGCAGTTATTCAAGTGTTTGATGAAGGCTTTCTTCACTGTATGTAGAGCTTGTCTTCCATCATTGTTTGAGGGCTGTTGTGAGTTATTCTTCCATAAGGTCTTGGACCACATACTTATAGACTAGATCCTTTATGTATATTAAACTTAATTATATTTATACCTAAAAGATGAAACCCTAATAGACATCAAGGAGAAGTCTATTAACCTATATAATAAAATTTTTCTCATGAAACCCATGAAGAAAGTACAACAAAAAATACATATTATTATCTTTGTCTTCTTCTTCACATAAAATACATAATTGCATAGTCAATATGAAGATTTTCCTAGTTACACCTTCCAATACTCCGTCTTAACTAGGGAGGTATTCATATAGGTACATGGTCACTTTCAAACTGAAGAATCTCATAAGAAGAATTGGATTGGTAATCGCATATGTATAGAATCATATCAACCAGTGTTAGGTCCCCATATTACTAGTATAGTCCCTTATTTTTGTTAGTGTAACCCCCTTATTGTTATTATTGTACCCCTGTAACCCCCATATTGTTATTATTGTGCCCTTAAATTATTATTGTTAGGTTGGATATGATTACATTGTGGCCCACTAGGATTACATTGTGGCCCCATGGATTCTTATATATACAAAGGAGGTTTTGTAATTTGTATCATCCAAGAATTGTTCATTCATGTAATGTATTGGAGGTTTTCCCCTCGAGGTGGCTTATTTCTAAAGCGTTGATATCTCTTTTTTTCTCTTTTTGGAGCTGGTTTCACAACATTTGGTATTAGAGCTTGGGATTCTAGGGTTTCGCTGCTCCAAACAGGTCATCGTGGCATGTTCACTATAAATTGTTTTCTATGAAGGTGTAGAAGCTGAAATTTTTAGAGTGCAAAGCCAAAATCTTGAGGAAAATCGTCAAACAATTTCAGAGCTTGGTTCGCAATATTTTCGGAGATATGATCTATGGAAGGTAGGTAATTTTTCAGGCTCTTGAATTTAACCTAAACAGGTCATCATGGCATTTTAGCTATACATTTGTTTCTTCAAAGGTTCAGAAGCTGAAATATTTAGAGTGCGAAGCAAAAATCCTAAAGAGTCACGAAATTTTAGATCTTGGTTCTCAATATTGGTGGAGATATGATTTGTGGAAGTTAGGGATTTTTCAGGCTTCTGAATTTCATATCAAAGAGGTGATCATGGGAAAATCTTCATAACTCTCTCTCTGAGCATCGGATTGGAATGTTGTAAAAAGTGACCGCAAGTACACAGACTATAGTTTTATGTCTATTAATTTTAGAGCCAAGGGAGGAACCAGTGACACGTAGCAAGTCATACAAGTTTGCTCTACTAAACCAGTCCATAATTGGTTCATTGTGGGAGATTGGACATAAATTTGTCTTGAAGAATCCAAATCAGATCAGATATGTGGAATTTGAAAGAAGTTTTAGAGGGCTACTACAAGGCCGAATTTCAGATATTGAGGATCCGCAATTATAGAGATAACTGAATTTGAATTTCGAGCTCCTCAAAAGAAAGTAAAAGGTATGTATTTTTTTCCCGAATTGCATAAGTCTTGTTTTAAGAATCAAGTTGAATTGATTCCAAGGGAATATTGTAGAATAGATAGAATTATTCGATTATAAAATGGCCCTTAAAAATAAGTCAACACCTATCAAGCCTTTAAAGGGCTCTACTATGACTCATGAAGACGAAGAATGGCAACATGACATATCAAAATTACAAGAGCAAGTGCAACAAATTTCTCTCTCGCAAAGAGCAACAAAAAATGACATGGAAGATTTGAAGAAAGGCATGGAAACTAAGATGGATGGTTTCAAGAAAGGCATGTAATCTAAGATGGATGGTTTGAAGAATGGCATGGCTGCCATGGAAGCTGGCATGGAATCTAAGATGGATGACATGGCAGCTAAGATCGATGAAAAAATGGAAAACATGAAGAACGATCTAAAATCAGACATGGAAGGTTTGACAAAGTTGATACAAGAAATGTTTCCTAATGGTGAAAAGATATTAGAGGAAACTCATGATGAGAACAAAATAAATGTTAATCATGATTTCATAAAATCTAATGTTGGAAGGAAGAACCACCATATTCCAAAAATAGATATGAGGAAATTTGATGGAAAGGATCTTGCAACATGGATACTACAGATGGAGCAATATTTTGATCTCAATAATGTGTAAAACACACAAAAGGTACACATTGCAACTTTACATTTAGAACCAAATACATTTGTATGGTATCGATGGCTTCTCTCCCGTAAAAAAATTTCCACTTGGTCAATTTTTACGGAGGAAATGATAGCACATTATGAGGATACAAAGATAAACACATTCTTTAGCCAATTGATAAATCTCAAACAAAAGTGTTTAGTGGGGGAGCACATTGAGGACTTCCAAAAATTGAATATAAGGGTAACTGATATTTCAGAGGAACACAATATTGATCTCTTCCTAGGTACTGTTAGACTCCTATACCAATAGGTATCATTTTTCATGATTGACTTGTCGAACTATGCAATATGTTCAAACCTTTTTTCTTGTTGCAAAAGTTGTTCCATATTATCAAAAAAAATCAAAAAATTTAAAAAATGTAAAGAGGGTATACCCTAAAAGAAAAATCAAAGGGTGAAAAAATAAATTGGTCAAAAAAGTGAAAGAAATGAACCCCAAACAAAAATTGACCAGGAAAGTGTGCAAGTCTAAATGCCACTACTATTTCATTTTCTGTAATAAGAAATTGTGTGCAGCTTGTTAAACTTTTGCCACAATTTATGAAGAGTCAAACTGTTTAAACTTGACTCATTCATTCTTCAATTTCATGTTGTAGAATAGAGAATAAATATCTAGCCAAACAGTTTAATCTTGGCAGATAAGTAGATAGGTAGAGTTAATAAAAGGTGTTCAACAGTTTAATCTGAGCCCTTGGATGTAATAAGTGTAGACTTAGGTAGGTTTTCCATGTAAAAGAAAAAGAAGATTGATAAGGGTTTGCCAGTCTAAGTGCACCCTAATAAAGAAGAAAAAATGGTAGAGTAAAGTAGATAGGGTAGGTAGATGTTGTTGCAGAATTACATGTGATGAATGATGGTTCTAAGTGTGTTCAATTTTACTTTCATCACAAGTACAAAGGCAGATACTACATTGGAAAAGTTCACAGCAAAGCAAAGTCAAGATTATTAACTTCCCCTTCATTTTTCCCTAAAGATTTCACTAATTTCCCCTAAGTGCTAAGGTATTTGAAAATTAAAGGGGCTCAAGGCATTTCCTTGACTTTTGGAGGGACCGGACCCTCGGCCCAATAATTGGAAAAAACCTAAGTACTTAAAACCATTCATCATCACACTCATTTACTTCAAAAGATTCTTTCCTAAGTAAAATCCCATTTTACTTAGGAAAATCATGAGATATTTCTTAGAAAACCCTCAAAATCACATTTTATCCTAAGTTTAAGTGATGAAGTGATTACAATGCAATTTGCTTCTAAAAACTTCACTTTCTTAGTTATATTAATGTATTTTGAAGTTTGCCTTGTCCCCTTGTCATATTAACATTGATTTTATATATTAACTCCTTATAAAATCACCTTTTCCTATTATATATAACTTCTTTTATATAAATATCCCAAAAAACCCATGTATTATAGTTTTAACCAAAGTATCTAATTCCCACTTATTCAAATTAAAAAACCCGGTTTATACCCCCTTTGGTTAAAAAATAAATTTATATATATTCCCGCCCCCTATGGTAAATAAATCGCTTTGGTTTAATTATCATATAATAAAAAACATTTAAAGATATATTTATATGTGTTTAAAATAAAAACAAGTGTTGCTCGACCATCCACTGTGAAAGGGATTAATTAATCCTTACGATTAGTTAATAACCGACCCCAGCCAATAAAATCCTGCCCGATGAGTTTATTTAATTATTAACTACGTTGGGCCCGCGCCATTAAAACTCCGCCATCTCCCTGTCCTGTCAACCGTCCGATCGACCCGTCAAAGATCTACGGTCATTATTAATTTCGCTGGCCATCTACGTACGAAAGATAATGTGCGATGGACTGGCGGTATTCTAAATAGTGCTTGGCTACGTGTCAATCGTTGTATCGCATCGCTGCCTCTCCGCCCAAAACCGCCTTCCCTCATAAGCAGTGCGATGAAAACCATTTTACCGCCTGTTCCCTATGACCAATCCCGTACATGCTGACGTCATTTATTAAAATAATAAAAAATTCGCCACCCTTTTGAATTTGTGAATAATACAAAAACCCGCGTCTTTTTCATCATTTTGTACGCAGAAAACGACTTCACCCTCCATGCAAAGAATTTCAAAAAATCAATTGTCAGGTACCATTAAATGAATTTTGCTGAAGACCACTGCCAGACGAGTAAGCTAGCATTCACGCGCTGCAGCCTGTACCTGTTTAAACATAGTTCATCTCCTAAAAATAAGTATTTACCACATTTCTCATTTAGACTCTGTGAAATCCTGGCTTTCATTTTAAAAATTTCGCACCAAAGACTACTACAAAGTTTATTTGAGTCTTATATTTTCCCATAATTTCGAATTGCGTCCCCAAAAACCTGTAATTTTGCTCAAATTTTCACCATAAGCCTAATTTCCATTTTTGAATCCATAAGAACCGAAAATGGAAGTTCCTTTGGCTTTAAATGTAGCACCTTTGGGTAACCATCACAATGAATTGGATTATTTACCTTTGGCCGATATGGATTTTCAAGTTAAAGACCTAGGTCTCAGTGAAAATCCTCTTTGAATATTTTTCCGCTGCAGAGACAATTATTTGAATGGTTCCGACATGATTGGACTTTGGGAATCTAATATGCCCATGTACTTTCTCCCAGCAGTCCGTATTTTTCCTGAAATCATCCATTTTTGCCATGCCAACTATGATCCTAACCAAAGAGCAGTCTTATCCCCAAGTCAAGATGTCCTCTTCCCAATAACTGCTCATTCCATAAATGAGATGCTACATTTCCAACCTAGTCAAGCCCTCACTCCCTTGTCCATGGTTGAATTACTAGAGAAATCTACCAAATTATCCCATGAAGAGTTAAACCGTCTTGGCCAGAATTTTATGCTACCACAGCATCAGCCTAAAGGCCCTCCCCATTATGGTCATACCTTTTTTACTGATCAGGGCAGAATTATTTTAAACATAATATCTTCAATAATGGGCTTCAATACTAGTGAGTATGTTGACCATTTGACCCTAGTATTGTTGTCTATTTTTACCCCTGGACAGCCTCCTGCTGTTAAGTATAACTTTGCATCTTATATTGCTGGAAAAATCCATGATCAATTTATGAGATTTGGAAATGAGAGAGTATTCAAATATTCTTCTTTCATATATCATCTCATGATATATTATCAGTCTCAAAATTTTCCTTTCCACATTCAGAAACTTGATGCTAAAGGAAACTCTAGGTCAGTCATCTTTTGGTCGACCATTACTCACAATTCCCCTGATTCCCCTTATTCCTATAATGAGTTCATTGACCTATTTGTACACCCTAAAACTACCTTGTTGGCAGGAGTATCCCCTCCTAGAGTTAGTAATGAAATCAAGAAAATTCTTCAGCTCTCCAAAAAGTACAAGATAGGTGACAGGTACTTGTATCAGAATCATATTGAAATCAAAATTTATGGATGTGAATTGCACCCTTTAAAATTATCAAGATATGTTCCAATGCGACTCTTTGCATTAGAGTACTTCAGATAGATTAATAAGTCAGATATAATTCATTTCTGTAATGCAAAGAAAAAGGCTCAACTCAGGATAAAGAGCCAATTAGGTCCCTTTGTTTGTAATTCTAGGGAGGGTGGAAAAGAAGCCGAAAGGATTTTAGAGGACTATTTGAAATTAAAAAAGAGTTTCTACCGGGCACCCTATGATCCATATAGCTTTATCTGTGATAGAAGAATGAAAAATAAACTATCACCATAAATTCATTTTAGGATGCCAGAAATAGAACAATATGCCAATACAAATGAATGGGTGGAAGGAACTTTGATAGAGCAAGATAGTGAGCAGGTCAATGTTGATAATGTAATGAAAGACTTTGAAAGAATACTTGACCTCGAATATTTTGGGCAGGTACAGACAGCAGGACCTTCTTCAACAATAACTTCACAGCAACATTTGCATGAGATTAGTACAATAGCAGTAGAATCAAAAGGAAAAGAGAAAGAGGTTGATACACAAGTTAAAGAAACATTCACTATGACAAAACAACCTCAAAATTCCAAGGGACAAGATCAAGTACAGGTTTCTTCTGTTCAAACCAATCTAGTAGAAATGTCCATTTTGCAGACTCCATTAAATGTGGAAAAGGGAAAAAAGAGAGATGTTGAAGCTGCTACCCCTCTCACTGGATCTTCACAACAGCCTCAGGCCAAGAGACAGAAATTGAATACTCCTCCAGAAGTAGAATCTATTGATGAAATCCTTGATAGTCAAGGACCAGAACAATTGGGCAGTCAACAAACAGGTACAGTCAGTGGAGCATCCACTACTTCACAAAGGAAAGAGCTACAAAAGCAACAGAGTGTTGAAATATCTTCTTTCAAAACACCAGTTAAAGATGCAGGAGATATAAAGAAGACATTTATCAATATAAAAGCCAGGAATGATCCTTTAAGAATCCAGGTTTATAATCAATATTTGAAGATGGCTCCTAAGAATCAAGAAATATTGATGTTAGCTTATGAAATTCAGCAAGGCAAAATGATAATGAGTCACTTCAAACCCAAAGTGCAGCAACCCCAAACAGCTGCTGATTATATGAGGACAAACTTTGAAGTCCTAGAAAAGGATATCCATCCTTTAGATCAAATTTAATTACATAAGCAGACTGGTGAAATGATCTATTCTACTTTGACTGATAAGGCAATGGCAGCTCACAGGTTACAGGATTCGTTGGAGAACACTAGTACACAATTGCAGCTTGAAAAGGCTTCTTCTCAAGCCAAATACAACAAGATAAAAACATTGGAGGAAATAATTATTGGATTAGGTCACAATCCAAAGGATGTCAAAGGTATAGAAGCTCTAATCAAGAAAAAAGATGATGACATTACAGCTTTGAGAAAGCAGTTGAAATTGCCAGCTTCAAGACATCCTCAAACTGAAGAAGTAATAAAGAAGAATTCTGAAGAAGAAATGATGGACTTGCTTTTGAGGCTGAATGAGCAACTGACTGAAACAGAAAAAGAGCTTGAACAAGCATTAAAAGACAAGCAGTCCAGTGTTCCAGTATCTACAGCAGAGGTTATCACAGGTACAACAAGTCAGCCAACAAGTCAGCCAACAGGTCAACCAACAGAGCCATCACAGGTAAATACTTCAAATTTGAGTACAGAAGAACTAATAAAGTCAATGAATGACTTGAAACTTCAAGTAACAGAACTTCAGCACACAAAGTTACAGCTTATTAATTTAGAACAGAAATATGATGTTTCAAAAATGACTGTTGCTGACAAAACAAGAGAAGTCAAAAATTTGGAAAAATTGGTTAAAGCTTTGGAAAAGGATCTCACATTGGAGAAACCTTTAAGAGAAATAAATGACATTCTTTGGGATAATATTATCCAGTCAATAAAATATATCTGGTCTTCAATTCAGATAATATACGAGCAGAATGATTTGGTCAAAGTAGCTCTGGATGAAGTTGAAAATACACGAGAAGAATTAGGAAATAGGCCTGAGGAAGCCAATCAGCTCATACAATTTCTAAACACCCAAACCAGATAGCAACTTGTAGATCAGGGTATTCAGGACAAAAATGGAACAATCTTAGAGATAAAAAGAGTTTTTACTAAAATAAATCTTATGCAAAATTTAGAACGAAGGTGCTTTGACATGCAAGGATAAATCATTGCTTTCAGAGAAAGATTTGATGTTTTATTGAATAAAGGGTTGCCCAGCCCTATGGTTTCAGAGGATAAAATAATGGACTTGGAGAGTTATGTTGAGAAATTGGAAAAACATGCTCACAATCAAGCTAGTTCCTCAACCATTTCATCAGAAGCAACATTACCTACAGGAAGGAATCTTCATGACAGATTAGAGAATTTGTTTTATCTTGAACATGAAGTAAAACATTTGTTTCCAAATCAGCCTAATTTCTTCAAATATACCGAGGCTGATGAAACATTGAGGAAGCTTCAACGGACCAGAATAGCAGAAGATAAATGGTGGGAAGATCTGTTGGAACTTTTGTAAAATTTATCCTTATATGAAATTTTTCCTATTTACTACAGTATAAAGGATAAAGGGATAAACAAAGGTCAAAGAGTATCTGTTCAGTTAAAAGTGTATCAGTAAGAACAAAGAGTATCAGTGAAGCAAGGCAGTTAGAACAAAATTACTGAAGAGGACAACAATGAGCCAAAATATAGGTCCTGCCTCCAGCACATTCTCAAAAGGAGGAAACAGCACAACATCAGTTGTTTTTTGTCTTATCTACGAGACCATTTGTCTCTATTTTTATTGTAACTTATTTGTGAGTCATCTTAGATTATATCTCGTTTTGTTAAGAGATATTTTGTATGATTTTTTGTATAAATAAGCCCTCAATCGGATTATTGAGGGTGGATTCTTATACTCTGATGTAACATTGAATATTTTGGAATAAAGAGCTTTGGAGAAATTTTTCGTGGCAAAACTGGACAAGGAATTGAGGCAGAAGACTTTTCTCAGGATTCATGTGTCAAATGAAGGATCAATAAGTCATGTCTATTTCATGTTTTGAAGTTTAATATTTGTTTACAATATCTTCTGTGTTTCATTATCTTGATATTTAACGAAAAGGATTAAATCATAAAGTACTTAGGTGTAATCTGATTTCAGTCATTATTATTCTAAATGTTTTCCTCTAAACTGGTTTAAACAGCGAATTCTCAATTGCTCTTGTTTGTCTAGTTCATACATCTTTGGTTATTTAGTAAAGAATACTTAACTGCGCTTTATTTATAATCAATCTATTTCTATTCTCTTGAATGTGTTGAAAGATTCTTCGTTGCCTTTCATCAGTTTGAATTCCATTCCATTCACTTTAGATCTATAATTGTTTCTAGTTTGATTATCTTGCCCTGATAAACCATCTTTTGTTAAAAAAATTAAGCCAGTGCAGCCAATCCTTTGACTCCATTAGCCCAATGGACTGAAACTATTTGATCTTAATCTCAGCTAAATAATTCCATCAACCTAAATTCAAACAAAACCCCTGGACTTTATAACTAGCCTAATACCTTGCAAAACAAAGCTAAATTTTATAGAGAGAGCCCTCTCTGGGTACAGATTGGCTAGATTCTGTACCTAAAGGTTGGTTTGTGGTTACCTCGGACCCCTTTCCTCTTCCAACAACTTCAAGGAAAATTAGAGTGATAACATAGTGGCGACCATACTAGGGAATCTGAATCATTTTATTGTTACTATTTTTTGATTTATAAACTACAGACAGAGTCTGAAGATTATCCAGGTAGCCTTTGAAATTCTTTTTCTCTGCAATTGCATAGTAAATAAATGCTACTTCAGTCAATCTCCGATTTGGTTTATAGACTGAACTTTGGGTTCAAAACATTCAATCAGATTCTCTAGTTCAATAAATCTTTGAGAAAATTTTAATTAAAAATCTTTAATTTCTTGAAGAATTTTTCAAAGTTGTACTTTCATTTTATTTAAAAACAAAAAAACCAAAAATATATATCATCCAGAAAACTGGCTTCAGAAAGGACTCGATATACCAGGTCAAATCCTGACCCTAACCCACCACCAATATTTGAGAATCCAAATTTGATTCCCAGAATTCTGAGAAGACAAGAGAGTCAAGAAAGCTTTGGGAGTTCTCGACCTCTTATTAGATCAAACTCTTGTCCTATGAAGTTTATATATCTTGAAGACGAACCATTTGATGAACATTTTGAAACTTCTCTATTCATAAATTTTTTTGAATCTGAGTTGTCCAATCTAGTTCCTGATCCATTATTTCTTGAAGATTTGCAATTTGAATTTATCACTTCACATCTTGACAAACATCTACAAAATTCCATTCAATCTGAACTGACCTTTGAAGAAACTTCAAACACTTCTATGATTACTGTAGCTTCCCCAAGTTCATCTACTTTTCCCAAAACTTCTCAAACACAAACTACCTCTTTTTCCCCTCCACCCACTACTTCCCGACCATCATCACCTGTTATTACATTGCACCTTCCGATGGCAAACAGATATGCTCCTTTGAGATTGCCAGGTAACCCTGGTGCTTTGCCCCAAGACTATCAGAGTAAAATCACCCCTTTCGATGGTTCTGGTACTTACACTTCTCAACAACATACCAAAAGGATGACTGATTACTTTGAATTTTATGAAATAGACGCTGATGATGTACGAATGAGAATTTTTGTCCAGAGTCTTACTGGGGAAGTCAGGACTTGGTTTAGGGCTCTTCCTCCAAACAGTGTTGCTGACTTACCAGCCCTTTATAGATTATTTTTAAATAGATGGGAGAAGAAGAAAGACCCTCTTCAAATCCTATCAGACTTTGGAAAATTGAAAAGAGGACCTAATGAAGCAGTGCAAGATTATATCATTAGATTCAACGAAGCTTACAATGTTGTTCCCCAAAACCTTAGACCCCCTCCGGATTCAGTACTGGTTAAATTCCCTGATGGGTTTGATTTTGACATAGCATATTCACTTAGGGAAAGAGCTCCTCAAACTCTAGAAGAGATGCAAAGCATAGTTGTTAGTGTGGAAGCTAACCTAATAGAAAAACGAGCTAGAGCTAGAGCTGAAAGAAGGATTCCTATAAACGAAGAGCCTTCGGCTTTTGAAAGAAAGCTGGATGCAATTATTAAAGGGATGGAAAGACTGGGAGACAGAGTAGAGACAATCGAAAGGAAGTCTTCCGGTGATGGTCAAAATGCTGTTAGAAACCCAAACTTCAGAAGAAATCAAAACCAAAATACTAGAAAAAATGTTCCTGACCAAAACATCAAGCCACCATTCCAGGAAAATTTCGTTGAAGGTTCATCTTATGAGGGACCAACCGAGGATGTTGAAATAAATAACTTGACTGAAAACAAGAGTGAACTAGAAGTTTTCCTATCTCAAGATGATCAAGAAAATCACATTCTTGAAACATTTCAAACTCATTCAGGAGAAACTTCTGATTTTAAAGAAGGATATGACTCAACAATTTATGAAGTTCATAAACAATACAATTTGAGAAGCAGAAAGATTGACGTGCCAGAAAATAGAAAACATAAAGCAGTAAAAAAAAACATCAACGGTAAAACTAACACTCCTCCTGTACAAATTCTTTCTAGAACAAGTCCTAACCCCGCTAACCCAATAATTGAAGATGTGTCTGATAATCAACTGAATAATAAAAAAATTTCCAATACTTCTCCTCCTACCAGAAACGAAGAAGAACCAACAGAAGTTAATTCAAAAATACCTTCAACTCATAATCCCATTATTGAAAAAGAGAAAAAAACTGGAGATACATAAAATAGAGAAAATCCAACTGTTCAAAATACTAGAGCTCAAACAGAAAAATCTTTCAATCTAGAATCTGAAATAGGAAAATTAAATATATCTGTTCCATTGGCAGAATTAGCTAAACATGATGTCTATAGAAGTCAAATCAGCAGATCCCTTAACATTACTGGAATGGATGATTCAGTAAATGTTTTTGATGATCAACCCAAATTACTTTTTGGCCCTGAAGTAAATGGAAAACCAGAAAGTAGAGGAACTCCTCCATTTTATGTGAGTTTGAATGTACATGACAAAATACTTCATAATGCCATGCTTGATTCAGGAGCATCTCATAATTTAATGCCCAAGGCTGTGATGGAAAGATTAAACCTATACATTACCAGACCATATAAAGATCTCTTTTCTTTTGATTCAAGTCAGGTAAGATGTTTAGGTTTGATTAAAGATTTGTGTGTTACTTTGGTACAATACCCTGAGAAATATATTCTGATGGATATAGTAGTAGCAGATATTCCTCCCAAATATGGTATGTTGTTTTCCAGATCCTAGGGTGCCAAACTCGGAGGATCTCTTCAACTGGATATGTCATATGCTATTATTTTAGTATTCGGTCAACCTAAAAGGCTATACAGAGAAACCTTGATGAAATATTTAGTCAGTAGTTAGGAGAAGCCTGAAAACTTCCCCGTCTACTCAGTACATTCTGATATGGACTCATTCATCTTTTATAATGTTGAGTTTGACCTTCCTACTGAATTATAAGCACCTGAAATAGAAACTGCAAATAAATCTACTGTTCAAATCGAAGAAATTTCGGAAAACAAAGAAACGTCAGACATTCAAGAAATACTAGAAAAAACTGAAAAACCAGTTGTCCCTGTTAAGAAAATTGTCAAAACAGTTGATGAAGATTATGAACATGAAATTATTTGGCATTTAGAATTTGATGGTTTAGTAAATAAGTTAGGAGAAGGAGCTTGAATTTGGATACATAACATTGAAAATGATCATGCTGAAGGCCATGCTTATAAATTGAACTTTAGATGCACTAATAATATGGCAGAATATGAGGCTCTTTTGCTAGGGCTTAAACATGTCAAAAAATTAGGAGAAATTAGAGTATCAATCATAGGAGACTCTGAGTTAATTATTCAACAGTTAAATGGTGAATGTCCGACAAAATACCCCAGGTTGAGAGAATACAGAGAAACAGTTGTGGAAATTTTCAATACTTTTCTACAGGCTCAACTTGCCAAAATTCCTAGAAAACAAAATTTGCATGATCATAGTCTTGTAATGTTCGCTAGCACTTGTAAATTACCTTTTGGACCTAATCATCAGTTCACAGCTGAGATTAGACATAGACCTGCTATACCGGATAATCTTATGAATTGGCAAGTGTTTGTAAATAATAATCAGATAAATAATTTTTTTACCTTAGAAAATGAATTCTCTAATAGTAGAATAGATGAAGACACAATAATCAATGAATTTGATCAAATAGATGAACAAGAAACATATATTTCAGAAGAGACTGCAATTCACATACTTCACCCAACTAAATTCACCAAAAAAGATATGCAGGATCTGAAACAAATGGAAGTCGATGAGATTATAGAAGATGAATATGAAATTATTAATCTGAAAGATAATCATTTACCTAAAGGATTAACTCCTTTGGAAGATATTTTTGACTCTAATGACATTCCACTCAAACCCAAAATGGAATTGTTAAAATATGATATTCAAGAATACAATTTGGGAACTGAAGGAAATCCTAAGATGGTTAAGTTATCTAAATATCTGCCAGCGGATCAAAAATTTAAATATGTTGAACTTTTAAAAGAATTCCAGGATGTTTTTGCCTGGAGTTATGAAGATCTGAAATCATATGACACATCAATAATTCAACATACAATACCTTTGAAACCAGATAAGAAACCATTTAAACAGAAACTTAGAAGAATCAACCCTGTGCTACTACCTTCAATTGAGAAAGAAATTAAAAGAATGTACGAAGCAGGAATAATTTCTCCTATTAGGTTTTCTGAATGGGTTTCTAATTTGGTACCAACAAGGAAAAAGACTAGAGAAATTAGACTATGTGTTGATTTGAGAAATTTAAACAAAGTTTCTTTAAAAGATAACTATCCTTTACCTAAAATGGACCATATCTTACAAAGGGTAGTAGGCTCTTCAAGGATTTCTCTTCTGGATGGATTCTCAAGATACAACCAGATTCTATTTCATCCTAATGATAAATACAAAACATCTTTTACAACACCATGGGGTACTTTAAAATACGTAAAGATGCCCTTTGGACTCAAAAATGCAGGAGCGACCTTCCAAAGAGCAATGGATATTGCTTTTGCCAAAGAAATTCATGATTTTCTGGTCATATATCTGGATGATTTGACTGTTTTTTCCAAGACAAATCAACAACATTTAGACCATCTTAGACAGGTGTTTATAAAATGCAGAAAATATGGTATTTCTTTAAATCCTAAAAAAACATTGTTTGGTCTTGAAGAAGGTAAACTCCTAGGTCATATCATTTCAAAATATGGCATTAGAATTGATCCTGAAAGAATACAAGCCATTTTGCAGATACCTCATCCCAGGAATATTAAAGAACTTCAAGCGTTCATAGGAAAGATCAATTTTTTGAGAAGATTCATTTCTAGTTTAGCGGAATTACTTAGACTACTTACTAACATGTTAAGAAATGATTCAAGTATTAAGTGGACAGTAGAAGCCAAGCAATCATTTCAAGAAATTAAGATGGCTTTGACCAGAACACCAGTTCTTACCAGTCCAAAATTTGATAGATATTTCATAATTTTTTCATTTGCTTTTGAACATACAGTTGCAGCTGTTTTATTACAAAATGATGGTCAAGGATGTGAAAAACCTGTAGCATTTTTTAGTAAAGCACTTAGAGATGCATCATTAAAATACAATATCATGGAGAAACAAGCTTTTTCACTTGTTAAAGAAATTAAAGATTTCAGAATTTATATATTGTATTCTCATGTGATAGCTTATGTACCTAATGCTGTCGTTAAAGACATATTAACTCAAGATGGAGTTGAAGGCAAAAGAGGTAAATGGATAGCTACCATATTAGAATATGATATTGAAATAAGACCTACAAAACTCATAAAAGGACAAGGTTTGGATCAACTCATGACTGAAACAAATTGCCAAGCCCTGAATATTAATGAACTGGATGATGAACAGGAGATGGCGACTCCAAAAATCAGTCATGCCTTTTGAGACTCACCTTGGTATGCTGATATCATTTATGTTTTGCTAAACCTGCAAGCTCCTCCAGGGTTATCCAGAATGAAATAAAGGTTTTTGAAAATGACATCTTTAAAGTATTATATTTTAGATAATGTACTCTTTTGGAAGAACCATGATGGAATTCTATTAAATTTTTTATTTAAAGATGAAGCTAACAAGGTTCTCAATGAATTCCATGCAGGAGATTGTGGTGGACACCTCTACTGGAAGTCAACTGCAAATAAGATCTTAAGGGCTGGTTTTTATTGGCCAAACTTGTTTTCAGATGTAAAGAAATTTGTAACTGCTTGCCATACGTGTCAGATCTTTGAAGGCAAGAGAAAATTATTACCTTTACCATTGAAACCAATTTACACCGAGAAACCCTTTCAACAATGGGGCCTGGATTTTATTGGTGAAATCCATCCTCCTTCTTTTGGCCAACATAGATGGATCCTCACTACCACAGATTACTTTACTAAATGGATTGAAGCAATCCCATCTAGACAAGCCAATGATTCTGTAATCATAGGATTCTTAGAAACCAATATACTATCAAGATTTGGTTGTCCTGAGAAAATTATAACTGATAATGCTGCTACTTTCAAGTCTAATAAAATGATTAGTTTCTGCAATAAATATCACATCACTTTAGGCCATTCCACATCCTATTATCCTCAGGGTAATGGACTGGCTGAATCTTCCAATAAAAGTCTCATTAATATCATTAAAAAATTATTAGAAGAAAATAAGAAGAATTGGCATAAGAAACGTACCAATGCATTGTGGGCAGACAGACTTACTACCAAAAAATCAATTGGGACCAGTCCATATGAATTAGTTTACGGTATTGAGGCTATATTTCCATCATATTTAGGAGTTCCTATAATGAATTTACTTCAGGAGGCTCAAGTAGAACCAAATGATATTCAGAGAAGAATAAATCCAACAATTCACTTGCAGCAGACCAGAGAAGAAGTGTATCAACGATCCCAAGTTTTGCAGGAAAAATTAAAGAAGATGTTTGATAGAAGGACCAAAGCAGAAGATTTTCAACTGGAAGACAAAGTTTTAAGATGGGATTCTAGAAGGGAAGATAAAGGAAAACATGGGAAATTTGATTTCTTATGGAAAGGACCTTACAACATTCATGCTTTACAGGGACATACCACATATTTTTTGAAGAGTTTGGATGGTTCAGAAGCTAAGGAAGGGCCAGTTAATGGTCGGATGTTAAAACACTACTTTGATCCTATCTATTAGGATATTTTGATTTTTGACATGTATATATTATATCCTTTCTAATGCATCAGTTTTGATTGGATGGTGATTTGCTGAAGTTGAAGCCCGAAGTGAAGGCCCTAAGCTTCAGAAGTTTTACTATCATATATACAATAAAGCCACCAGAAAAAGAAGATTTCATGGTTCAGTTAAAAGACATTTTAAGGCATCTGACCTGTTGTTCTTGACTTTTCACCAGGAAAAGCCATCCCCAAGTGGAGCCAGTGTTAGACTCCTATACCAATAGGTGTCATTTTTCATGATTGTCTTGATTGAACTATGCAATATGTTCAAACCTTTTTCTTGTGCAAAGGTGTTCCATATTCTTGAAAAACCAAAAAATCAAAAATTTAAAAAATGTAAAGAGGGTATACCCTAAAAGAAAAATCAAAGGGTAAAAAGAATAAAATGGTCAAAAAAGTGAAAGAAATGAACCCCAAAAAAAAATAGACCAGGAAAGTGTGCAAGTCCAAATGCCACTACTATTTCATTTTTTGTAAATAAGTAATTGTGTGCAGCTTGTTAAACTTTGCCACAATTTATGAAGAGTCAAACTGTATAAACTTGACTCATTCATTTTTCAATTTCATGTTGTAGAATAGAGAATAAATATCTGACCAAACAATTTAATCTTGGCAGATAAGTAGATAGGTAGAGTTAATAAAAGGTGCTCAACAATTTAATCTGAGCCCTTGGATGTAATAAGTGTAGACTTAGATAGGTTTGCCATGTAAAAGAAAAAGAAGATTGATAAGGGTTTGCCAGTCTAAGTGCACCCTAATAAAGAAGAGAAAATGATAGGGTAAAGTAGGTAGGGTAGGTAGATGTTGTTGCAGAATTATATGTGATGAATGATGGTTCTAAATGTGTTCAATCGTACTTTCATCACAAGTGCAAAGGTAGATACTACATTGGAAAATATTCACAGCAAAGCAAAGTCAAGATTATTAACTTCCCCTTCATTTTTCCCTAAAGAATTCAGTAATTTCCCTAGGCACTGAGGTATTTGAAGATTAAAGGGGCTCAAGGCATTTCCTTGACTTTTGGAGGGACCGGACCCTCGGCCTAATAATTGGAAAAGCGTAAGTACTTAACATTCATTCACCTCCAAAAAAATCTTTTCCTAAGTAAAATCCCATTTTACTTAGGAAAATCATGCAATAGTTCATAAAAACCCTCAAAATCACTTTTTACTCTAAGTATAAGTAATGAAGTTGTTATAATGCAATTTTCTTGTAAATCTTCACTTGCTTAGTTATATTAATGAATTTTGAGTTTACATTGTCCCTTGGTCATATTAACTCTAATTTATATATTAACCCCCTGTAAAATCACCTTTTCCTATTATATATAACTTCTTTTATATAATATCCCAAAAAACCCATGTATTATTATTTTAACCAAAGTATTTAATTGCCACTTGTTCAAATTAAAATCCCACTTTATACCCCCTTTGGTTAAAAAATAACTTTATATATATTCCCGCCCCCTATGGTAAATAAATTGCTTTGGTTTAATTATCATATAATAAAAATATATGAAAAACATTTAAACATATTTGATATGTGTTTTAAACAAAAATGCCCGAAATTTGTTTAAACCTAACTTCTAAAGAAATAATCCCATTCCCTTTCATATTTTTCCCCTTGCTTTACTCGAGTTAAAATCCCGATGTAAATTCTATATCCCATGTCTTAACTCTGGTTTAAAAAACTAATCACCGATCACTTTCCCGCTGTATAAAGGATTTAATTAATCCACACGATTAATTAAAAACCTAACCCGCCAATCAAATCCTGCCCAATGAGTTTATTTAACTATTAATTAAGTTGGGCCTACCACATTAAAATCCCGTCATCTTCTTGTCCCCTCAACCGTCCGATCGGCCACTCCAAGATCAACGACTGTTATCAATTTCGCTAGCCATCCGCGTACGAAAGATAATGCGTGATGGGCTAGTGGTTTTCCAAACAGTACAAAGCTACGTGTCAAACATTGAGTGGAATTGCTGCCCATTCGCCCAAAACCACCTTCTACCAAAAGCTGTGCGATGAAAACCATAAACCGCCCATCTCCGTGACCCATCTTCCATACCTGCTGACGTCACCCGATAAACTAATAAAAAATTCGCCACCATTTGACTTTTCCAATAAAACAAAAACCCACGTCTTTTTCATTATTTTGTACGCAGAAAATGACTTCACCCTCCATGCAAAGAATTAAAAAAAAAATCGACTGTCAAGTGCCATTAACTGAATTTTGCTGAAGACCACTACCAAACCAGTAATCCAGTGTTCACCCGCTGTAGTCTGTACCTGTTTAAGCACTGTTCATCTCCTAAAAACAGGTATTTACCCCAATTCTCATTGAAACTCTATGAAAATCATGGCTTCTATTTTAAATTCTGCACCAAAGACTGCTACAGAGTTTATTTGAGTCTTCTATTTTCCCATAATTTTAAATTGCGCCCCCAAAGACCTGTAATTTTTCTCAATTTTTCACCATAAGCCGAATTTCCATTTTTTAATCCATAAGAACCAAAAATGGAAGTTCCCGTGGCTTTAAACATAGCACCTTTGAATTCCCCTCACAAAGACTTGGATTATTTACCTTTGGCCGATATGGATTTTCAAGTTAAAGACCCGAGTCTTAGTGAGAATCCTCTTCGAATATTTTTCCACTGCAGAGACAATTATTTGAATGGTTCTGACATAATTGGACTTTGGGAATCCAATATGCCCATGTACCTTCTCCCAGCAGTCCGTATTTTTCCTGAAATCATCCATTTTTGTCATGCCAACTATGATCCTAATCTAAGAGCAGTCTTATCCCCAAGTCAAGATGTCCTCTTCCCAATAACTTCTCAGTCCATAAATGAGATGCTACAATTCCAACCTGGTCAAGCCCTCACTCCCCTGTCCATGGCTGAATTACTTGAGAAATATACCAAATTGTCCCATGAAGAGCTAAACCTTCTTGGCCAAACTTTTATGCTACCACAGCATCAGCCTAAAGGCCCTCCCCCTTATGGTCATACCTTTTTACTGATGAGGGAAGACTTATTTTAAACATGATATCTTCAATAATGGGCTTCAATACTAGTGAGTATGTTGACCATTTGACCCTAGTATTGTTGTCTATTTTTACCCCTGGACAACCTCCTGCTGTTAAGTATGACTTTGCATCTTATATTGCTGACAAAATCCATGATCAGTTCATGAGATTTGGAAATGAGAGAGTATTCAAATATTCTTCTTTCATATATCATCTCATGATATATTATCAGTTTGAAATTTTTCCTTTCCATAATCAGAAACTTGATGCTAAAGGAAACTCTAGGTCAATCATCTTTTGGTCGGCCATTACTCACAATTCCCCTGA
Organism: Pinus albicaulis; assembly: GCA_034641835.2. Taxonomy (NCBI): domain Eukaryota; kingdom Viridiplantae; phylum Streptophyta; class Pinopsida; order Pinales; family Pinaceae; genus Pinus; species Pinus albicaulis. The sequence goes on along the minus strand of JAXQQM020086435.1, from coordinate 15,822 downwards.
TTCCCCTTATTCCTATAATGAGTTCATTGACCTATTTTTACACCCTGCAACTACCTTGTTGACAGGTGTATCCCCTCCTAGAGTCAGTAATGAAATCAAGAAAATCCTTCAGCTCTCAAAACCGTACAAGATAGGTGACTGGTACTTGTATCAGAATCATACTGAAATCAGAATTTATGGATGTGAATTGTGCCCTTTCAAATTTCCAAGATATTTCCCAATGAGACTCTTTGCATTAGAGTACTTCAGGCAGATGGATAATTCAGATATAGTTCATTTCTGTAATGCAAAGAAAAAGGCTCAACTCAGGATAGAGAGCCAATTAGGTCCCTTTTTTTGTAATTCTAGAGAGGCTGGAAAATAAGCCGAAAGGATTTTATAGGACTATTTGAAATTACAAAAGAGTTTCTACTGGGCACCCTATGATCCATATAGATTTATCTGTGATAGAAGAATGAAAAATAAACTATCACCATACATTCATTTTAGGATGCCAGAAATAGAACAATATGCCAATACAGATGAATGGGTGGAAGGAACTTTGATAGAGCAAGATAGTGAGCAGGTCAATGTTGATAATGTAATGAAAGACCTTGAAAGGATACTTGACCTGGACTATTTTGGGCAGGTACAGACAGCAGTACCTTCTTCAGCAGGAACTTCACAACAACATTTGCATGAGATTAGTACAGTGGCAGTAGAATCAAAAGGAAAAGAAAAGGAACCGGACACACAAGTATTTGAGAAGTTCACAATGACAGAGCAACCAGAGACATCAAAAGAACAAATTCAAGTACAAATCCCTCCAGTTCAGATCAATGAGCCAGAAATTGCCAATCTACAAACTCCTCTTAATGTGGAAAAAGGGAAAAAGAGGGAGGTTGAAACATCCACCCCTGTTGGTGGATCTATAGAGCAACATGGTACTAAAAGGAAAAGATTGAATCCTCTTCCAGAAATTGAATCAGTTCAAGAAATTTCTGACAGCCAAGAAAGAGAAGACAGTCATCAAACAGGTGCAGGTAGTGGGGCATCCACTACTTTTCAAAGAAAGGAACTACAGAAACAAAAAGGCACAGAGATATCTTCTTTCAAGCCTCCAGTAAAAGAGGCCCGGGACATCAAAAATACATTTATCAAAATCAAGGCCAGGAATGATCCACCGAGAATTCAAGTATATAATCAATATCTGAAAATGGCGCCAAAGAATCAAGAAAGATTGATGTCAGCTTTTGACATCCAACAGGGAAAATTTTTAATGAGCCATTTCAAACCCAAGGTGCAGCAACCCCAAACAGTTGTTGATTATATAAGGACAAACTTTTAAGTCCTAGCAAAGGATATTCATCCTTTAGATCAAATTGAATTACATAAGAAAACCGAAGAAATGATCTATTCAACACTAACTGATAAAGCAATGGCAGCTCACAGGATACAGGATTCTTTGGAGAACACTAGTACACAATTGCAGCTTGAAAAGGCTTCTTCTCAAGCCAAAGACAACAGCATAAAAACATTGGAGGAAATAATTATTGGATTAGGTCACAATCCAAAGGATGTCAAAGGTATAGAAGCTCTAATCAAGAAAAAAGATGATGACATTGCAGCTTTGAGAAAGCAGTTGAAATTGCCAGCTTCAAGACATCCTCAAACTGAAGAAGTAATAAAGAAAAATACTGAAGAAGAAATGATGGACTTGCTTTTGCGGCTGAATGAGAAACGACTGAAACAGAAAAAGAGCTTGAAAAAGCATTAAAATACAAGCAATCCAGTGTTCCAGTATCTGTAGCAGAGGTTATCACAGGTACAACAAGTCAGCCAACAAGTCAGCCAACAAGGCCATCACAGGTAAATACCTCAAATTTGAGTACAGAAGAGCTAATAAAATCAATGAATGAGTTGAAAATTCAAGTAACAGAACTTTAGCACACAAATTTACAGCTTATTAATTTGGAACATAAATATGATCTCTCAAAAATGATTGTTGCTGACAAAACAAAAGAAGTCAAAAAGTTGGAAAAATTGGTTAAATCTTTGGAAAAGGATCTCACATTGGAGAAACCTTTAAGAGAAATAAATGACATTCTTTGGGATAATATTATCCAGTCAATAAAAGATTTTTTGTCTTCAATTCAGATAATATACGAGCAGAATGATTTGGTCAAAGTAGCTCTGGATGAAGTTGAAAATACATGAGAGGAATTAGGAAATAGGCCTGAGGAATCCAATCAGCTCATACAATTTCTAAACACCCAAACCAGACAGCAACTTGCAGATTAGGGTATTCAGGATAGAACTGGAACAATCTTAGAGATAAAAAGAGTTTTCACTAAAAGAACTCTTATGCAAAATTTAGAACGAAGATGCTTTGACATGCAAGGAGAAATCATTGCTTTCAAAGAAAGGTTTGATGTTTTATTGAATAAAGGGTTGCCCAGCCCTATGGTTTAAAAAGATAAAATAATGGACCTGGAAAGTTATGTTGAGAAATTGGACAAACATGCTCACAATCAAGCCAGTTCCTCAACCATTTCATCAGAAGCAACATTACCTACAGGAAGGAATCTTCATGACAGATTAGAGAATTTGTTTTATCTTGAACATGAAGTAAGACATTTGTTTCCTAATCAGCCTAATTTCTTCATATATACTGAGGCTGATGAAACATTAAGGAAGCTTCAACGGACCAAAATAGCAGAAGATAAATGGTGGGAAGATCTATTGGAACTTTTGTAAAATTTATCCTTATATCAAATTTTGCCTATTTACTACAGTATAAAGGATAAAGGGACAAACAAAGGTCAAAGAGTATCAGTTTAGTTAAAGTGTATCAGTAAAAACAAAGAGTATCAGTGAAGCAAGTCAGTTAGAAAAAAATTACTGAAGAGGACAACGAAGAGCTAAAATATAGGTCCTGCCTCCAGCACATTCTCAAAAGGAGGAAACAGCACAACATTGGTTGCTTTTTGTCTTATCTATGAGACCATTTGTCTCTATTTTTATTGTAACTTATTTGTGATTCATCTTAGATTATATCTCATTTTGTTAAGAGATATTTTGTATGATTTTTTGTATAAATAAGCCCTCAATCAGAGTATTGAGCGTGGATTCTTATACTCAGATGTAACATTGAATATTTTGGAATAAAGAGCTTTTTGGAGAAATTTTTCGTGGCAAAACTGGACAAGGAATTGAGGCAAAAGACTTTTCTCAGGATTCATGCGTCAAATGAAGGATCAATAAGTCATTTCTATCTCATGTTTTGAAGTTTAATATTTGTTTACAATATCATCTGTGTTTCATTATCTTGATATTTAACGAAAAAGATTAAATCAGAAAGTACTTAAGTGTAATCTGATTTCAGTCGTTATTATTCTAAATGTTTTCTTCTAAACTAGTTTAAACAACGAATTCTTAATTGCTCCTGTTTGTCTAGTTCATACATCTTTGGTTGTTTAGTAAAGAATACTTAACTGCTCTTTATTGATAATCAATCTATTTCTATTCTCTTGAATGTGTTGAAAGATTCTTTATTGCCTTTCATCCGTTTGAATTCCATTCCATTCACTTTAGATCTATAATTGTTTCTAGTTTGACTATCTTGCCCTGATAAACCATCTTTTGTTAAAAAAATTAAGCCAGTGCAAGCAATCGTTTGACTCCATTAGCCCAATGGACTGAAACTATTTGATCTTGATCTCAACTAAAGAATTCCATCAACCTAAATTCAAACAAAACCCCTCGACTTTATAACTAGCCTAATACCTTGCAAAAAAAAGCTAAATTTTATAGAGAGAGCCCTCTCTGGGTACAGATTGGCTAGATTCTGTACCTGAAGGTTGGTTTGTGGTTACCTCGTACCCCTTTCCTCTTCCAACAACTTCAAGGAAAATCTGAGCGATAACAGGTACTTTAAAGGATAACATCCAACATGAAGTTCATGTTTTGGAACCTGATTCACTAGAGAAGGCATTCATGTTGGCAAGAAAAATTGAATGTAAAATTACGGCGACAAGGAAACCTACCACTCACTTCTATAAAGAGGGAAGTGTTGCTACTCCTAGATTTCCACAACCTACAAGGTTGACACCACAACAATTGGAAGAAAAAAGAGAAAAAGGGCCTTTCTACAGTTGTGATATAAAATACAGTAAAGGTCATAAGTGTGTTGAGAAGAAATTATTTTACACATATTGTGAAGAGGAAGAAGAAAATGAACAAGAATTTTCAAAAGAAGAGGGTATACACCAGGAACCAACCCTAGAAGAAGAAGAAATGAGTTTGACCATATCATGTAATGCATTGGTAGGAATTACCACTCCTCAAACTCTTAAGATAGAAGGACATATCAAGAAGAAAAAGGTAATAGTGTTGATTGATTCAGGTAGTACCCATAATTTTATTCATTGTAAGGTAGCCAAGGAATTGAATTGTTTCCTATACCTAGCACCAGAATGTCAAGTGGTGGTTGAAAATGGAGGAACTATAAATTTCTCTGGAAAATGCCATAATATCAAGCTAACCATGGGAATAGTCCAATTCTTTCAATTCCTATGGGAGGTGCTGATGTTGTACTAGGAGTATAATGGTTACAATATTTGGGGATGGTAACTTTTAATTTTCAAGAAATTTTCTTGAAATTTTTTTAGAAGGTAAGGAAGTTGAATTATGAGGTATTTCAGGGAAGTCAAGAAAGATAATAACCTCTAATGTCATGACAAAGATTCTAAAGAAAGAACAACGAGGCATAATTGCACAATTATGCTCACTAGATGTTCCAACATAAAAATCATTTATTTCTGCAGATCTCAAAAAAGTCTTGGACAATCATTCCAAGGTGTTTGAAACTCCCAAAGGACTCCCACCTATTCATGATCATGCTATTCATTTGATTCCCAAAAGTGTTCCTCCAAACATCATGCCTTATAGATATCCTTATGTCCAAAAGAGCGAAATTGAACGTATGATTACATAAATGTTAGAGGCTAGTATAATTAAACCTATTCAAAGTTCTTTCTTTGCTCCTGTAGTATTGTTACACAAGAAGGATGGATCATGGCACATGTGTCCCGATTATAGGGAGCTCAATAAGCTCAATATTAAAGATAAATTTATCATTCCCATGATTTATGAATTATTGGATGAAGTACATGGAGAAATTTATTTTACGAAGTTGGATCTTCATTCAAGATATCATCAAATTAGAATGAAGACTGAATATATTTCGAAAACAACATTTTGAACTCATGAGGGTCATTATGAATTTTTGGTCATGCCTTTTGGCCTTACCAATGCACCTTCTACATTTCAAGGATTGATGAATTCCATTTTCAAACCCTTCCTTAGAAAATTTGTGCTAGTATTTTTGGATGATATACTAATCTACAGCAGGTCTTGAAAGGATCATGTTCAACATGTTGACAGGGTGCTTTAACTATTGCAGGAGAAACAATTGTATGCAAAAACATCCAAATGTTTCTTTGGAGTACAAGAGGTGGAATATCTGGGTCATATTGTATCTCACGAGGGTGTTAAGGTAGACCCTAAAAAAATTAAAGCCATTAAGGAATGGAAAGTCCCCACAACCATTAAGAAATTGCGAGGATTTCTAGGGTTAACAGGGTATTATTGCAAGTTTGTTAAAAATTATGGGAGAATAGCAGCACCTTTAACAACATTATTGAAGAAAGATGCATTTTCATGGACTCCTGAAGAAACGAAGGCCTTTGAACATCTTAAGGAGGAAATGTGCCTAGCACCGGTCTTAGCTACGCTAGACTTCACAAAAACATTTATTGTGGAATGTGATGCCACAGGAAATGGAATTGGTGTTATTTTAATGCAAGAAGGATGAGCCATTTCCTTTTAAAGTCATCCAATCAAAGGAAAGTATTTACAGAAATCTACTTATGAGAAGGAAATGTTAGCAATACTACATGCACTAAAGAAATGGCGACCTTACCTAATGGGAAGACACTTCAAGGTAAAAACTTATCATGATAGTCTTCAACACTTTTTGGAACAAAGACTATCTTTAGAAGAGCAAAAAAAATGGGTCACAAATATGTTGGGTTATGACTTTGAAATAATCTACAAAAAAGGGAAGCTAAATGTTGTTGCAGATGCACTCTCAAGAAATAATGAAGAGGTGGAACCATTTCTTTGTTCCATTTTTATTATCCAACCAGATTGGATAACCGAAGAAATGGATGAATGGAAGAAGGATGAAGAACTTTGGACACTCATTCAAAAGTCGCAGCAAGATCCTAGTACATCTGATACATTTAGTTGGAAAAATGATTCCTTATGGTACAAATATCGCTTATATCTTTGTAAGAATTACCAACTAAAACAAAAGATTCTTTTGGAATTGCACACTTCTCCTTTAGGAGGACACTGAGGATTTTTAAAAACTTACCATAGGGTGAAGAAAGAATTTTTTGGGATGGCCTTAAATCTGATATTCAAAAGTTTGTGGTAGAATGTTTGGTTTGCCAGCAGAATAAATTTGATACAATTAAGACCCCAGGTCTTCTACAACCTTTATCCATTCCAAGCCAACGTTGGGAGGAGATTTCAATGGATTTTATCATAGGTTTACCTAAGTCCAAAGGAAAGAGTGTCATCATGGTGGTATTTTATAGAATTACCAAGTATGCACGTTTTTGTGCATTATCTCATCCATTTAAAGCTAGTACAGTTGCTACTACATTTATGAAAACAATTCAAAAGCTACATGGAAACCCAAAGGTTATTGTGAGCGACAGAGATCCCATTTTTACTGGAAATTTTTGGACAGATTTATTTTCTTGTTTGGGTAGTCAATTAGCTCATAGCTAATCTTATCATCCTCATTATAATGGTCAAATTGAGATAGTAAATAAATTTTTGGAAGGATATCGTCGTTGTTTTGTATCTGATAAACAAACTCAATGGGTCAGGTGGTTACCTCTCGCTGAATGGTGGTATAACACTTCCTTCCATACTGTAGCAAAAATGACCCCATTTATGGCACTTTATGGATATCATCCACAATCCATCACATCATATTTAAGAGAAAATTAGAAGGTTCAAGAAGTGGAAGATCACATCAAGCATCAACAAGAAGTTCTCCAACTCTTAAAGGATAACCTAAATTTGGCACAAAATCAAATGAAACAACAAGAATATCAACATTGCAGCGAGAGAAGTTTTGATGTAGGAGACTGGGTGTTTTTATGGTTACAACCACACAAACAAATTTCCCTCAAGAAAGCTAAGAAGGATAATAAATTATCACCAAAGTACTATGGTCCTTACAAGGTGTTGCAAAATATTGGTACTATGGCATACAAATTGGAGCTTCCTGCTTCTTCACGAGTGCATCCAATTTTCCATGTTTCATGCTTAAAGAAGGTTATAGGTGAAAATATTCCAGTTCAAACAATATTTCCCGAACTTGATGAGGAAGGAAAAATCATACTGGAACACAAATCGGTCATGGAAACAAGAACTCGATAGCTACGAAATCGATCAATTTCAGAGTATCTCATCAAGTGGAAGAACTTACCCACTAAATATTTTACATGGGAGGATGAGAATTTTATACAGAAACACCCAGAGCTACTCAAGCATTAAGGACAACACTTTTTTGAAGGAGAGGGGCATGTTAGGTTCCCATATTACTAGTATAGACCCTTATTGTTGTTAGTGTAACCCCCTTATTGTTATTATTGTACCCCTGTAACCCTGATATTGTTATTATTGTGCCCTTAAATTATTATTGTTAGGTCGGCTAGGATTACATTATGGCCCACTAGGATTACATTGTGACCCCATGGACTCCTATATATAGAAAGGAGGTTTTTTAATTTGTATCATCCGAGAATTTTTCATTCATTTAATGTATTGGAGGTTTCCCCCTTCAAGTGCCTTATTTATAAGGCGTTGATATCTCTTTTCTTCTATTTTTGGAGCTGGTTTCACAACAACCAGCATTGTCCTAGTGAAATTCCTTGAATAAAATCCCCATATCTCAATGATACAATGGGATATAATGCTGGAAAGACACATGAAAATTAGACATCATAGTCATTCTACTCTCCAAGGTACATACCCCACCTAGGTGTTCCTAGAGTATGAACTTCTTGGAATATTCTTCGCTTGGGTAGCCAACCCTTAAATAATATCGGTCCTCGACTACTCTTATCTTGAATGCCCTATCTCATTCTCAAAGAGTATCGAATGCCAGATGATTACCCAATCCTCCATTCCGTCTTCCAGGTGAAGTCCAAAATGATGTGTTTATCCATTCTCTTCACATTTCCTTCAGTAAGACTTACAGATGTTAGTCTCGGTCTAGTGCATGACACATGTAATATAGAATCGCATACGTCACTCCCTCTCAACATAGGAAGGAAATACTTCAAGTTTCTTCCAAGCAAGAAACTTACCACTAGGATCCCTCTCAACCAGGGTCCTATAGCAGCAATCCAGATACTCATGAATAATTCCTCCCCTCGATGTCATGCATTTCTATATTGAGGAATTTTCAAATTTTGGCTTCATAGGGCACAGATCATCCATCATTTTTAGTCACGAGTCATGTCCACTATCATAAAGTGATTCATTAGTATTCCTCATCTGGTACACCATTATTCCATGTCACTTTCATTCGAATCATCTCCAAGGATCATACATTCTTTCTCATGATTTTCAACCATACACAAATTTATCCAAATAAACATATACATATGAAATTTTAAAGAAAAAGTTACCTCAGTGATGATATTTAACCATGACATCTTCCTATAGGCATCGGCATCCTTTATTCAGATTGACACATCTCCTAATGATATGTTTTTTCAAGGGTCTTATTCTTTACCAAAATTTTTTTAGAGTCTACATATCCTCCAGGAGATCTCCTAGTCACATATTCTTGGCCTCCAGATGATAAATGCTGCTTGACATGGTTGAATTTCATGATCTCTTCCTCTCTGCACATTCTTCATTCCCAGGATCTTACAAATTTTCAAATTTCTTGTTCATATACAACCACCTCATATTCCATGGGGATGAGGAATATATGTGTGTGTGTGTGTGTGTGTGTGTGTGTGTGTGTGTCTGTGTGTGTGTGTGTGTTGATTTCAAATGTCAGTGGACTGAGAGATCCTCATTCATAGATCATACTTCTAAATATGGATGTCTATTACCTGCAACCATATGACATAATTTCTTAGCATCCAATGTCAGCATATACAAATATAGATACCTCATATATTTATCATTTAATTCATCATGTAGAAGTTTTACTAGAATTAAGAGCTTCATTCCCTTGACCTAATTCATTCATAAGTCATCACATCCCAGAATTATGTTTCCATGATGACCCTTGATCTTGATGACTACCTTCCATCAGTATTGTTATCATAGAGGTTTTCTTGGAGCTGCTTCACCAAGAGCTCCTACCATGATTTTATCATGATGCTATAATATGAATTTATTCCTATCATACTATTTTACAACCAACAGAAAAATCTTAAATGAGAAGATGATCTCAATCATAGTTGAGATCCCTTGCTCCTAATTTCTTAGATTTATTTGAATCATGTTCTTCTCTTATATCTGAGACATGGGCTTCTTCCTTTTTTCCTCTTGTCCATTCTAAATTTAGGAAAATAAAATTTATAATTCCCAAGATCATTACATCCAAAGCATCATTCCTTATTCATATTTCCTTTCGTATTCTAAGGAAAAAATTTACCGAATCTTCTTTTCTTCATGGACATGGCTTCAAAGGCTTGATTCTCTACACTTTATCTTTTGTTCAATCTTGATTCTTCTATCTTACCTACACTTTGGAATGGTGTGACTTCTTCTCTCCCATCTATGCTATAAGTGGAACCTCTCCATTATTTTGGTAAGAAATTTTGTACCATAGTGAGTATTTATATATCAGACATTACTTCACCCAACTTCAGTAATTGTTCTCGTATTGCAAAAATCTCCATTAGATATGGAATTATTCCTGTGACATTCTCAATTTGTATGGTTTTTGTCACAGGGATATTATTTCCTTTGAAGAACCTTTTGAGAACAACTCCACAAATTTATCATATATTTCTTTTGAGGATTCTAGCTTTGACACATAGGGAGTGAGATACTTTTTTATGGATTCTATTAGAATCCTTCGGGCTCTTATTTCTCCTTGTATGTATTTGATATATGCTAGAATGTCTTCTTTTGGAGGTTGAATTGTAGATAATTCTATGGAACCCATAACTTAATTTTCATTTAGATTTAGATCTATCCTTTTCTTCCACGCATTAAATTTTGATAACCGAACCAATTTGTTTCTCTCTGTATAATGAGGCATTTTGAAAGATTTAGATAAAGTCATATATAATTAACTTGAGTAAGTGACTTTCGCCTTTAGAAGCTTCCTTGATGAAGAGGTTAGGATCTTATTCTTCCATAGAAAACTTCAATATAGGTGATCTTGGATCCTTGATGGTAAAATATGTCTTCAAAAGATGATGTCCTCTTCTACCACTACCTTGAATGTAAATTTTTGATGGCAAAGATTATAATCTTGAAAATATGATCATTTGGATGAGATGAAGACCTTGAGATTCTTCCTTGAAAACATATTTGACTCTTCACCCAAACTTTGATTTTTCTTCTTCTTGGACTGTCTCTTTGCCAAGTAGCCCTTGAGTTCAACACCTTAGCTTTGAAACCATGTTGAGAATTTACAGGGTTGATGATTAATTCAAATTCTCTTCTTGATAATTACTTGTGAGCTTACTTGAGTTACTTATGTCTTCTCTTCATTATCTTATTTATTCTTTAATCAATTCAATTATCAAAATACCCAAGACACAAAATTATGCTCCTAGAGCCAGGGAAAATCCTCTCCATCTTGGACAGAAAATCCCACAAATAATTCATCTTATAGATCTTCAAATGAAAAGTAATATTACCAATACTGAGACCCTTGACCTAGATATGCTTCCAAGACCTTGTCACTTCTTATTTGTATACTCACAACACTGATCCTTTTCCTCTGCATTAATTTATTTGATCTGTACCAACACTAGAGAACTGGATCTTTAGATTTATCTTCCTCTCTTATTTCTTAGTCAAATATTTAAGACAAAACATATTCACTTGACATATGCTTGAAGTTGTAGACAAAAAGGTAAATCATAGATTTACCTTCCTGTTTTACTTATACTTTCTGATTACTTTCTCATTCAAGTTATCACTAGACGTTTCTTCATATATATCATCGTTACAACTGTATGTGTATACTTCACTATCTCTCATCCACAACTTCTATTAATCACAGCAATGCTAATAACATATCTGCTCCTTCCTGTCTTTAGCCACACATTTGTAACCATATTTGTTAAACTATAAAGTCTTGGAGGTAATTGTCCACAAAGCTTCTTCAACAAATCAACATTCAATACAACATACATTTTGTTCTAGACTATTAATTTGTGAACAGTAGTGTATTTATTGATCCTTAAATCTGCATCTTATTCACTTCTGGAATCCACAGCTATACTCAGAATATCCTCACTGTTTTTCTTGTCTTAAGTCCGCACTTTGAGTTTAGACTTATCTGCATTGTTTTTTCTCCACATATTGACCGCAGGTCCTATGTATATATAGGACACTATCCTCCTTAATAAGCCGACCATATACCTAGATTGGAGGCTGAGTTTATCACTGTGAATTAGGCCGACTAGAGTGCAGTTATTCCAATGTTTGATGAAGGATTTATTCACTATATTCAGAGCTTGTATTCCATCATTTTTGGAGGGTTTTTATGAGTCATTCTTCCAAAAGGTCTTGGAGCATATATTTCTAGACTAGATCCTTCATGTATATGACACTTAATTCTATTTATACCTAGAAGAAAAAACCCTAATAGACATGAAGAAGAAGTCTATTAACCTATATAATAAAATATTTCTCATGAAATCCATGAAGAAAATACAACAAAAAACACATTTTTTATCTTTATCTTCTTCCTTACATAAAATACATAATTACATAGTCAATATGAAGATCGACCTAGTTACACTTTTCAAGAGGAATATGGTCCACCTCCTGAGTTGAACTTCGAATTTGTGATTAGGAGGCCAAGTAAGAACCTTCTAGAACCTCAAAAAAATGCTACATATGTCACAAAATGCATAACACATATATATGTATATGAAACCATGTTAATTTCCTAGTTTTTAATTATAAATTCACTTAAAAATACATAAAATAAATAACTTTGGAAAATGTTTATTATAACCCAAATGATCATGAAGATATAATGTAGGGTTTTAGGCTAGATAATTATGAAATGAGGGTTGAATGGTATTAAATGATGGAAATACGGATGAAAATGGAAGACAATTTTGAGACTCAACACTTGTTGATGTGGAAAATCAAATTACTCAATCTGACTAAGACATAAGTCAAATTGAGCCTTTCTTTCTATAATTTATAACATAGAGTCCAACAATGAACTCATATACCTCCTCCTTTTCTGTCAATTTTATTGGATCTGTTGTGCTTTCCTACCAAAAGGATGGAGAAAAATATTCTTTTATCCCGAATTTGAATTGTCATTGCTCATAGAAGTAATTGAGATTTACCGTATAATACATCAACATCTTCTTTCCTAAAGTTCTTAATGATGGGAAAATGGAATCATGTTTTCAAGTGCTTATTTACTAAGGTAAAAAGAGCATCCTTAATAAGGTTATTTACTATATTACTATATTACTATATTACTCAATTTAAGCTTAAGAGTAAGGAAACTTAAGTCTGCTACACTAGTGATATTGTTGCTAGAAACTCACATAGAGCCACTAGCAGAAATAATTGTAGATATGCATGCCACTGGAATGGTGTCACTACCATCTACAACATAAAAAATAACATTTTTAACAATCAACAACCTCCACTACAACTAAAGTAATGGTTATTCTTTGGCAATGAATAAATGGAAATATTAAGTGTCATGATACTTTTTATAGAGTTGAGGTACAAAGAGAAAATTCCAACTATCCATATTTAGAAGAGATTATTCTTGTAATTTATCCACTAAATAGTTTAGTAAAACTGCAATATTGTACTCAATTGCTGCTAAATTTAGATTTCCTTTTCAAAGGAAATTCAAATCCTTCAATCTCAGATTGCACTTTTGATACCAATTATTTTGAACCAGGATTGACTTAAATTAAAGGTTCAAACTAGAATTCTTCTATTGATACATCGGGATATTAGAGATAGGATTCATGTCTTTGGGAGCCATATTTTTTACTTGTTGGGCCTCTACAATGAAATAAAATTCACAAATTTTGAAACGATATATAGAATTTAAAATATCTTTCCATCATTACCTGAGAACTTTGACAGAGGCCTTCATAGTCTTTAGCTAGTTGAGTCTTATTTTTCCTTGGGATAATTTGCACTTGGAAATGCCTTATCAATAAATTATATTTGATAAAATTTCAAGTGACTTCATTTTCCTATGTAGTTCTTAAACTCCTTAATCAACATTTGAGACTCCTTTCTTATTGGTAATTTTAACAAAATGCAATTGGCAACTCTTCCACTTCAAATATAGTTGAAATATCGATGGTGGGCATTGGCTTAACCTACTCCAAATTACGTTTGGCCATAATAAGAAAACAAGAGAACTTGTAACTAACATTTTTTCCAACCAATGATCATAGAAATTCATAGTTTAATTTTACACTAGTAATCTCAAGAAAGAAAAAAAATTTACTATAACATGTAACACCATATGTTTAAAGATACTTAATTTTTAACAATGTTTTTTCTCACAAATATAAAAATCTATTGAACAATAAAGTAAAAATAATGTTACACTATCCATGACAACATATCACATTCTTTTCATGAAAACTATTACCAAACATATCTCAACTCTTGTTGTACATGACTTTTGGAGACATTGAATACTTTTTTTCTAACTTTTATGTGTAACCAGATTTCTTGGTGACACATTTTTTGTAGGAAGCAATGATAAATTAATACGATGTAGATATTTTCAAACAATAGTCTTTGAGAAATTCCTTGTGAATAAGAAAGTCGATAAAGTGAAGTTCTCTTATATTGATTTTCTTTATTATTGTCACTGTAATAAATTTTAACTTGGTTTCTTTTAAGTTGAGGAAAGAATAGCATCATGAGGGTTGAGTAGAATAAAAAAATTGAAGGATAAAGGGATGGTTAATGATATGAGGTGGCATTAGAGAAATTTAGAGGTATAAAATGGGCCTCCTAAGGTATATTATAAAATAAGAGTGGAAATAATAAAATAATATTAGATTACCTCATCAAGTTTTCGAGGGAAAAAAAAGTACCTTTTCATCTTGTATTTTCAACTTATATCCCCATTATTTTATTCAAATTTTGAGCAGGGGCACTCATTGGATGTGAAATTTAATTTTGCACCTAATTAGTACCCTTTTTTCATATTTTCAATGGACCCTACTACACGAGAAATATGAAATACATGAAAAACGTGATTACAATCACATTTTTCATAGTTTTCGTGTAGTAGGGTCCATCGAAAGTATACAACATGGGCACTCCATGGATGAAAAATTAAATTACACATCCAACGAGTGTTCCTGATATAAATTTGAGTAAAATAGTAGTGAGATAAGTTGAAAATACGAGTTGAAAAAGTAAATTTTTTATTTATTTATCGTTTTACCTTTTTACTCAAAAAATGGTGAATCATCCCCCATGGTTGATATCATCATATTGAATCCTACTGGTTCTTATAAATTTTATTTTTTTTGTAAATTTTTGTTTTGAGGCCCATTTTTTACCTCAAAATTTCTCTACTATCTACAAAATAAAAAATATAGTGGAAGAATGAAATTAGGGTGAAGGAATGTTATGCTTTGTAGTTGTTTCTCATCATGTTTCCCAAAATTTTCAACAAATAAAAGACAATTATACTAATTTTACCTCAATATTACCATTGTATGAAGCTTTTAAATTTCTACTTTATGTTTAAATAAGAATAATGGAGAAGAGAAGATGAACTTATGGATGGTTTGGTGTTGATTTAGCTTAAGTACTCTACCACTGCATTATGTGTTGACCAACACTTTGACCTTGCTCTTATGATGACGAGGTGAACTTAGAAATGTTGATTGATAGGTGTATGACACATACTAATGATTAGAAATAATCTCCAAATTAGGATCCAGTCTTGAAACACGCGTAACCATAAAAACTACAAATCTACTACAAAAAAATTATTAAACCAACCTTAAAAACCTACGCAAATGTCCCTCATTTCTTTTTAATGCATTACTCAATTTATCATATTATGAGATAAACTAATGTCTGAAATAATTTTTTCTAAACCTTATTTGATTGAAAATAATATGGAAATTTTGCCTCTACAAATTGTCACATACATTTTTTTTGTAGCTAGTCATTTTTTTTTTTGCATGGGAAAGCTACAAAATTTGAAGAATATTGAAACCTTCCACATCCTCAAGAATTCGGGTTAGGAAATAAAATCATATGCTCCAAATAATCATAAATACATGGAAAATTTAGCTATTTAATGTTTTATGCCTTATGAATCAAGTGTGAACAATGATGGATGATATAATAAAATATATGTTATTGAAAGTGTAGATATATGAAGGATTACTCCTTGAAGTATTGTTAAATATAGGGCTCAACATCCTTCCCCCACACTTACATAAGGTAAAATACTAGCTAGGTATAGTGTAGGTCTTTCATCATTGTATAGCTAATAACTATGTTCCTTCTCTATTT